>CATIWF010214988.1:0-10488 GCA_949630135.1 Balakata baccata
ATTATTGGGTATAAAATTTGGAATTTTAATATATGGCAACCAAAAATAATTATAATTTCTACTTTGAAATTGGTTTAATTAATTTTTTATTTCATAGTAAATTTTTTTTAAGAAAAATGTCGGATCACGTGTGATGCGAACAGTGGACGGTGGATGATTAGGTTACAGGGAGGTAATTAAAGGGGGCGAAAACAGGGAATTGGAGCTGATTCGAATTGAGGTATACTTCTCCAATGAGAAAGCTCTAGCCTCATCCTCCACCTGCTCGTCTGTGCTTCCTATTCTACCCTGCAATTCACTAATCCCCTCTCTCTCTCTCTCTCACCGCGAGGGAGCCAAGAAGTCGTCTACTTCTTAAGACAACACTCAGGTACCTTTATCCTCTTTCTTACCCAATTCTGTACAAATACACAAACAATTTTTTCTCTCCTTTTTTGGGTGGAATTTGATACCGGAATCCATGGCTTTTGATGTTGAGCTGTTGAAAATAGTGATAGATTTCTTGTTCAGTACTAATTGGGATTTCTTTACTTTTATTATTGATAGATAATTATTTTGTTAACTCTAAATTTTTCTATCCACATTTTAGAACTGCCTCTTGAAGCTAAAAAAAAAAATTTCTTGGCTTTGCAAGATAGAAGCATGTAGTTCCAATAGTGCAGGAGAAATAAGGGTTATTGTTAGCAATGGTTAAATATACTGAAAGGAAGGTAATAAATTCACCCACCGGAGTATTGCTTTTTATGGCCAAATGGAACTTCTTGCTGGGTTTTACTCGATGCATAATTCTTCTTTTTCAATATAAATTTGATAGATAACATTATGATTTCGAAACCAATATATTAATGGGTGTTATTTACACCAGCTCAATGGGACTTTAATTGTCAGCATATGCTTATTGTATTTATGTATTCCTTTTAAACACTGATGTTCCCTGTCATGTTGATATTTTTTATCCTAATCTTGTGTGTATCTTCTTCCATCAAAATGATTGTACATAACCTGAATAAAAGAGGAGAGGCTGTTGTTTTCTGGTTAATTATTTAGTGCGGACTATTGAAGATTATGTATGATATATATTTTTAACAGACCATTAAATATGTTGGATTCCAATTATGTGTGTTAAACTAATTTTCCAGGTTTGGGATTTTTCAGCTTGAACCGAGTGTCAGCTTTATACTATCAATCAGGTTACCCATTTTCCTTATAAATATTAATTCGATGGCTATTATACCTTGTGGAAGCACATCAGTAGCGCAATGGGGTATTCGACCACAGTTCATGCTTAGATCCTATATCCAGAATAGGATAGTGCCTTCTCATTATGGGTGAGCATATCTAATTTATGCACACCTTTCTCTTTCTTATGCATGAATGCATACATAATCTCGTGTCTGTGTAACTGGAAGTTCGAACTTGGTTGGCTTGGTTGAACCATCTGTCTGGCACTATTCTTTTGCCATAGTGAGGTCTTTGGTTTGAAGAAGCATATTTATGGACATGCTTAGAGTGAAATTTCTGCTCTTTTGTGACTGATATTTATAGTAGGGATTCTTTATTTGCAACTTGTGCTATTTTTGGAGCTTCTAGATGAGAAGCTATACCTGCACATCTTGGTAGTGCCTTTTTTTGTTGTTCTTCTAAAATGTAGGGCATCTTAGCTTGGCAGATTGTTGAATGGTTGAATTATTGAATTAAACCAAATAGTATTTATGTACTATCAATTGAACTTTATCTCCCAAAGCTTGAGGGAGTTGCTTCTGACCATTGAGCATGACCAGAGTACCATTCTTCAAAATTATTATTTATGAAGAAGTTATAATTTCTAGCAGAATGCAGAACTTATATTTAAACTATGATAAATGGGGGACTTGTTTCCCTGCTGAAGATGGGATAAATGAGAAGCATTTACCGGTTGTGGAAGAAATCTTGTGGATTATTTTAAATGTGCTGCTCTTTTAATTTTTCATTGAAATGAAAACTTATTTCATCTTTGAGCCTTTTTTTTTTTTAAATTTATCATTTTGGTGGTTTTAGCAGTTCTGTTTATTCCAACTTCCGTGGTGCATCAGCCATTCTGAGGCATCACAGTTTTATTACATGGTTCAGACCTTGGTTGCTATTAGATAATACTGAGCATTTAAAACCACTGTGCAGTCTTAACAGCAAGGAGAGCTATTTGGCAGCACCGTGTTCAAGCCTATTTTCACGGGATTCCTTCCCCATATTGTCTTTTGTAAGGCCATCTCAAACTTTACAGCGTTGTAGGGGATCACGGTTTACTGTTAGAGCTGATGCCGTGAGTGTAAACTGCATTTATCTTGTGTTTATAATTATGATTTATGCAGTATCATTCTTGAAAATCTTTCTTGCTCTCATATATTTACTCGGACTATAAACATTGTCTGAAATGCAGGATTACTATTCTATACTTGGAGTATCGAAGAATGCAAGTAAATCTGAAATCAAAAGTGGTTGGTGGATTAACTATTCTTTGTTTTTTCTCACCATTTTTTAAGAATAGCCTTAATTTCCGAGAAACTTTCAAATGAAAGGGTGAAGCATTAGGCAAATGAGAATGATCAAATTAAACACATACATAAACACATGCAGACACGAAATAAAAATTGAAGATATTAAGCAACAAAGTGAAAATGGTTTGCCATAATTGTTTATGAATGGATACCTAAAATGTACCATAGTTAACTGAATGTTACGTTTCTATTTATTATATGCTGATGTGTTTCATGCTTCTTGTCTGTTCAGCATACAGAAAACTTGCTAGGAGTTATCATCCAGATGTGAACAAGTAAGTTAGCTTTTTATGAGTATAATTATTCCCTTTCCTTGGTTTTGTTTGTGTTTTCTTTTAGTTTGTGGCGAAGTGACCTGCCTTTCTTTCTCCAACCCCCCCCCCCCCAAAAAGAAGACTGTTTTTTCTTCTTCTTTTCAGCATGTGGCTATAATGTGCCAATTTTTGGTTATTAATGGTAACCATAAAACTAACAAGAACTTAGATTGGTCAAAATGAAGGGTGTCAGCGTCGGGATTCTGGTGGGTCTGGTCTTGAAGTAGGATCATTAAAGTAAATTTATGAAAATCTTTTGTTATGTCAATCAATTATTGAAGACAGAGAATGATTAATACATTGATAACCATATCTGAATTCAAGAAATGTATTTGTGATAGCTTAAAGGTGCTTAAGAAGTCAACAAATCAATCGTTTTTGTTCTGCCTAATAATTGAAGTCCAAGGGATAGTCCTAGTCCAAATTCTTCTCATAAAAACTGACCTCTTAATAGGAAGTTTAAATAGTAATTTATTTTGTTTAATAAGAGGCAATTTATTCTGCTTGTGTATATTTAAGTTTACTTCTACGTAGTCTGCGCATAGTTGTATGTGTAAGGTGGCGAGGACCAGCACAAGATTGCAAGAGATGACGGGGGATTCCAGGATTTGTGTGTATGATATATTGCTTTATCAACAAAGAATCATTGGAACACTTGAATAACTTGCTTAGAGTGGTAGGAGTTCGACAATGATTCAACATTATATTGAGCATAAAATGCATATATTTGCATTGAAGATGAAATTGGAGAAAACAGTTATAAGACTTAAAATACATGTGTTGTACAAAGCATTAATGCCATCAAGGGCCTGTCTTTGTTAATTTGTCTTTGTGGCATCAAGACCTGTTTGAATTATATTCTATTTTCCTCTGCAGAGAACCTGGAGCAGAACAGAAGTTTAAGGAAATTAGCAATGCATATGAGGTAAACATTTACTTTTCTGCTTAACTTTTTTTCTGCTGTATAAACAGAACAATGGTAGTTTTGGCAGCTAGTATCTACATTAATTGATCTAACACTAAGTTGCTCTGCAGGTTTTATCAGATGATGAGAAACGATCTTTGTACGATAGATATGGTGAGGCTGGACTTAAAGGCGCTGGTATGGGCATGGGGGTAGGTTAAATTTCCGTAGATGATGGATTAGATCATGCTATTAGAGTTCATCTCTCTAGATATTTTTTGTTTTCTTCTGCTTTTTTCTCATTGTTCGATGTTTTGTTTTGATATGCCAGGATTTCAGTAATCCCTTTGATTTGTTTGAGTCACTATTTGAGGGCATGGGAGGCATGGGGGGCATGGGGGGCATGGGAGGCAGAGCATCAAGGAATAGAGCAGTTGATGGCCAGGATGAATATTACAATCTCGTCTTAACTTTCAAGGAGGCAGTTTTTGGAGTTGAAAAAGAGATTGAGATAACCCGACTTGAGAGTTGTGGGACGTGCAATGGTTCAGGTGCAAAACCGGGGACAAAGCCATCCAAGTGTAGTACTTGTGGTGGCCAAGGCCAGGTTGTCTCTTCAGCAAGGACTCCATTAGGAGTGTTCCAGCAGGTAATGACCTGCTCAGCATGTGGTGGGACTGGAGAAACATTTACTTCTTGCAACACATGTTCTGGGGATGGACGGGTAAGGAGGACAAAACGTATCAGTCTTAAAGTTCCAGCTGGTGTTGATTCTGGAAGCCGTTTGAGGGTCCGATCTGAAGGTAGTGCTGGAAGAAGAGGCGGGTCTCCTGGTGACCTCTTTGTGGTTATTGAAGTGATCCCAGATCCAGTCCTTAAACGGGATGACACCAACATCTTGTACACTTGCAAAGTATCCTACATAGATGCAATTTTGGGCACAACCATTAAGGTCCCAACCGTGGACGGCATGGTTGATCTCAAGATCCCAGCTGGAACTCAACCAAGCACGACACTTGTAATGGCGAAGAAAGGGGTCCCTGTGCTGAACAAAAGCAACATGAGAGGCGATCAGTTGGTTCGTGTACAGGTAGAAATTCCAAAGAGATTGAGCAGCGAAGAGAGAAAGCTCATAGAGGAGCTTGCAGATCTAAGCAAGGGCAAAACCGCAACTACTCGAAGATAACTGCATGGTAATTCTGTGTCTTCCAATGATATATTGCTGTGAGATTATATTTTTCGCTGCCAAATGCCAATGCAACAGTTGGGTTCCTTGCTTCATGGGAGTTTAGCTGCTATGGATAATTATAATTTTGGAATGCGCAAGCAGAAGCAGGTTTTCGTAATGGTAGGAGATAATTTTGTCTCATATAATTAGATGTTTTAGAAAATTGAGGAAATGAATTAGGAAATGGAAATGTTGAAGATACATTGTTCTCTGGATTTTGTTTCTTCTTTTGGTTTCACTTTTCTTATGATTATTCTTTGCGATATACCTTCAATTTGCGCCACAAGAATACCAATTGCATTGAGAGACATAATTTCTCATTATTTTCTTGGAGTGATGGTTTTTATTTTTATCTTATTTTATATGAATTTCTTAACGTGTTAAACATTAAATTTTAATGAAAAAAATAAATTTTAATTTCAATGAATAAGTTGCAAATAAACTTAACCCTAAAATTGGGATAATGAGCAGAATATCCCTGATTTTGCTAGGGAATTCAATTTTATTCCTACTAATTGTTATCTTAATTTTACTTGCTTCTTAGTAACTCTTGTCTTAAACTATTGCCAAAAGCCTTCATCACTACCTTTTTCCCTACAATGTCATGATACTAGCACATATGGCCATCTCCAATTAGACGGCAAAATGGTGTATAACTTAGCATGAAAATGAAAATAAAATAAAAATAAGTGCACAGAATTCATATTCAACCGATGCCATTTTTATCATTAAAACTCACATCTATTGTATTTTTGGTATTATGAGTTAGAAATATATTTACTCTATCTATACTATTTTAGAGTAAAATTTATATCAAAATAGTATTTTAGGTTGAAGACGACCTAAGCAGTAACCATAAGATCTTTTTGAGAGACCGGCATTTGGGGTAAAATAGAAATACAAATCACAACAGGAGGAATTTGAATAGAATAATATTCCTAGTCAAATCATCGACATTTAATTTGAAACAAAATTGATAATGATAATATATTTCTTTTTTCCTTTTTTTTTCCTTAACCAAATACACTTGAAACTGTTAGTCATGTCCCAAATTATTACGTGACATACCAATTAAGTTAAAATACAACATTCTAATCAAATTGTATGATTCAATCATCAAAATTATTAATTTAATTTAGTTTGAGTTTGATTTCATTCTGTTCACTAGAAAATGATAATTTTAATATATTAATCAAGCAAAAAATTACCAAAGGACTTGGGTTGACTTAAAAAGGAAATTGAAATTTAAAATAGTAAAAGTTCTTCATTCAGTGAAGGAAACTGTTAAAATAAATGGATATTAAACTTAACTTAATCCCAAATGCTGAATGTACAAATGCGGTGAACTATTCTTTATAGAATAAATCATTTTCTTAATTTTAACTCGGTATAAATAAACTCTTCAATTTTAAACTCGATACAATTAGATTTCTTATATATTAGACCCCTTAAACTAAAACAGTGAGCCAATCCGATCCGGTAAAGAATGACTTTCTCTATATATTATAATTTATAGACTAATTTACACTGAATTTAAAATTCAATAACTTATTTACACCAAATCAAAATTGAAAGAGTTACTAATTCAAAAGCTAATTTGCATTCTTAGCACATCCCAAAAGCTAGTTTAAAACAATATAAAAATGTCTTTTAGTTATATATCCGAAATGACATACCTCAAACGGGCACAGACATTGAGACAAACAATTTTCATTTCCTTAATTTATTCAGGTCATTTTTGAGAAATTAATTATTAACTTGTGAAAATTAATGAGAAGCAAATAATCAGACAGGGAATTTATTTAATTTAAATGGGCGTGTAGGCAGGGTTACAGTATACAGCAGCTTGGAAAACCATTGCAGACTTGTTTGCAATCTATCATTCTTGGATATAGCAAGCGATGTGCTACTACTCTTCCCAATTCCGTCCTCATCATGTTTTGTCCATTACATCTTATATTATTACATTATGCTAAATGCATAAAAGAAAATTACTCCATATTTAAAAATACTGTATGAATTAATCATTGAGAAATTAAATGAGCACAACATGCACATAATAATACTATCAATTTAATTACCAATACAGTAAGATGACTAACCGAATGCAAAAGGGCAAAGAACATAACCAACAAAACCAGCTTCTTCACAGAAACTCTTCCCATTGTTTCCAAATTCCAACGAGAAAATATATATATATATATATATAAACCAATATGACTTTCAATTTAAGTTGGTCGAGTAGTCAGTTTTTTTTTTTTTTCATAACATAAAAACCAGATCTGTGCAAATTTCTACTTCAAGAAAAAAGAGTAATCTTTGAATCAGGAGAGAGAGAGAGAGAGAAAGAGAGAGATTACATAAGAAAAACAGTGAAAATGGGTAGTGTAAATCTAACTAGGCTGCATGTGATCTCATTGGCTAGTACTGAATTCAATTTGATCAATTCTTGCAGGCTTGTTCAGATCCCTAGAATAGCAAAAATCCACTTCTTGACCTAAAAATCAATGAATCCTGCCACAAAAAAAATAACCCACCATGGCAAATGCAACAGAAATGAATACCAGAAAATTAATAATTGTATAGAAATATTTTTAATACAGTATTATTGAATAAATGGATCTAAACCTATGCATGATTTAGAGAGAAAGAAAGAGAAGTTTAGAGCTCCCTTCAATCCAAACAAGGATCAAGCATAGGGGTAATAAAAGCTCCTGAGATATGGAAGCCACAAGCCTATCCATAATATCAATTCAATCATGGGAATAGGGCTGAGGGATCCATAGATCAGCAGCTTTATCTACCCTGCAAGTTCCTCTTTTGGACTTTGAGGAGCTCTGCTCAATCTTTTCTATAAAAGCCCTAAAAAAAGTTTTTATTGTAAAAAAAAAAAAAAATCAAATTAATATAATCCTCTCCTCATCTCTTGAAATCATAGATCTAAGTTTTTTTTTTCCCACACTATTCTCAAAGAGACAAGCAACAAAGAAACAAGGATAACATAAGCAAAATCCCAATATATGTGGAGCTACCCGGAAACCGGTTTCTGTCTGAATCCTATCTTTAAGCAAAATCCCTACAAATGTGGAGCTACCCAGAAACCGGTTTCTGTCTGAACCCTATCTTTTAACTCTCCAAGCTCAGTATTTCTACTTTAACAACGAGAAAATCAAATATCAACCCATAAATCTAGCAGATCGATACATGTGATGGCTTCACATATAAATGTAGAAAACCCTAGACTACAACTCAAAGAACTTATCCTCGAACTTCCCTTTTCCATAATGGCTGTCCACATAAAATACTAATCTTTAGCTCAAACTTACCCATCAATTCTATCCTATACCTAATATCTATTTTTTTAGTCCCACACCACATCTATTATTACAGCTGGTTTTTGGGCTGAAAGTAACTGGTGGGATATATGTAGCGATGCATGCCGTATAGTCACCCGGGATTCACATTCATACTGAAATATTTTAAAATATATATAATATTATATAAATTTATATTATTTTTAATATTTACCTTTATAAAAAGAAATACATTACAACTTTATGAATATTTTAAAATATATACAACAGCATATAAATAAAAAAATATACTGAAAGTGATTAAACAGAGCAGTGGAGCCGAGGGAAAATGGTAGCCCTTTCTAAATTTTTTAAAATATATATAATATATATTATATAAATTTATATTATTTTTAATATTTATTTTTCTAAAAAAAATAGATAAAGGTGCAACTCTTTTGATTTTTAAAATTGCTTTTAACATTTTTCCCTTAAAATTATATGATGAGAGTGATAAATGAGTTATTATTAATATTGTAAATAAAGAATTAGGATATTGTAAATACTATAACTCATATTAAAATTTGTAAAAATCAATTACAATTAATGAACGATGAAAGTTGGAATTCTTTATTAAAAAAAGACATATCATTTTGTATTAAATAAAATATTAATATTTCTAACGTAAATGATGTTTATATGCTCAAAGGAAAGTCACAATATAAAGCTACAACAATTACAAATTTATATTACTGTAAAGTAGATTTGTTTAATAGTATTGTTGATATGTAACTTTAAAGCTTAATGATCAGTTCCACGAAGTATCAACTAATTACTACTTTATATGGAGTATTGTAATTCTGATAGCTCTTTTGCAGCTTTTGATAAATAAAAGTTGATTCGTTTTGCTTAATTTTATTCTTTTAATTTTTCTCAAGTTGATTTGATTGAATTTAACAATCAACTTAAAATTTATATAATTGATATATGCTCTAGTATTGATTTTGCAAACTTAAAAATATTGGAAGTCTAGCTGAAAAATTGGTTAAGATAACAAGACGTTTTATGTATCTCTTGGTATATTTACTCATAAAATTGACATGTGTCTTACATGTTGTTATTGTTGATGTGATTTGTGGAAAGGACATTAAAGTCGTTTGTGTAATTGGATGAAAGACAGTTTGGATGAATGACTGTTTAATTATATACATTAAAAAATATATTTTTAACAACATTAATAATGAGTTAATTATACTACGTATTCAGAATACGACCATTTGTTTAAGACAATTATAAATTTTAGTTTATTTTTTATATAATTTTTTCCATATTATTTTAAAATATTTTTATATTTACACGGATATTAAATCTAATATTTTTTTTAATAGGTAATATTTATTATTTATTTCAAATTTTAATTTAATTAAATTATATATTATATCACCAAGAAAAACTTGAATATAAAATTTAGTCGTCATATCGATATTGTATCACTGTCGGAATCGACATAATGTATCGAATGATAGATGAAGATATTTTTAAATAAATTCTGTATGCTGCAGCAAATATAAAGTCATCTAATTATTCAATAAAATAAATATAAATAAATAAATTTATAGATAATAATGCGATATACTAAATTTATAATAAATAATAGTGGGCAGGCAGAAGCTGGTGGATTTGTTGGGTGCATCAAGAAATTAAAAGAAGTATCTTGGGAAGCGGCATTCACAGTGATAGATTCCCTCCTCTGTGTAGCCTAGCCTTGCCTAGTCTGCGACAAATCACATGCTTGTTTGCTTTTTTGAATTGCTATCACATCTTTCTCTTTAATTTGATCCATTTTAAAGATTTTTTTTAAAAAAAAAAAGTGGTATGGGTTGGACGTTAATTAACAGTAAAATATTCAAAATTTTAAATTTGATACGTATTGTTATAGTTTTTGGAATTGAGAAATATTGTAAAAATATATTTTAAATTTTTTATAAATTATTTTTAAAAATATTTATTTATATATTTTTATCTGAAAATAATTTTCAATTTTTAAAAAAGCTAAAACTGTTAAAAAATAAAAAAAATTTAAAACGGTTTTTTCCAAAATTTAATGCCAAACACGCCCTTATTAGAAGAGTCGGTATATTTTTCATCAAGGGCTCTGTTTAACTGTCTTCCATTAGAGGATGGACAAATGGGTCAGGCGTGCCCAATGCCATTT
>CATIWF010215018.1:0-38818 GCA_949630135.1 Balakata baccata
GAAATGATGTCTAATGTCAATGTGCTTACTTCTAGAGTGTTGAATGGGATTTTTAGAGAGGTTTATGGCACTTGTGTTATCACACTTAATTGGAATGTGGTCAATGTCATGACCATAATCCTTTAGTTGTTGCTTCATCCATAGGACTTGTGTGCAACAACAACCAGCAGCTACATATTCGGCTTCGGCGGTGAACAAGGCTATCGAAACTATTTCTTGCTATGCCAAGAAACCAAACGCTCTCCAATAAAGTGACACATTCCAGACGTGCTCTTTCTATCCAACAGACTGTCCGCGTAGTAGGCATTTGAGAACCCGATAATATGAAATGAAGAATTTCTAGGATACCATAGACCTAAGTGCACAGTGCCATGAAGATATTTAGAATTCTTTTTACTGCATGCAAGTGTGATTCTTTAAGACATTATTGAAATCTTGCACATAAGCATACACTATACATAATGTCGGGTCTAGAGGCGGTTAAATAAAGAAGAGAACCGACCATACCTATGTAAAGCTTTTCATCAATTGCTTTACTCTTATTATCTTTGTCCAATTTTGTTAATGTACTCATTGGAGTCTTGACATTCTTACATCCATCCATCCCAAATTTTTGATTAATTCCTTTGTGCACTTGGATTGATTGATAAAGATGCCATCTTTGCCTTGCTTGATTTGGAGTCCAAGGAAAATTTTGAGCTCTCCCCCTAGTCATACACTTAGCAAATTCTTGGCAAATAGTCTCATTAGTAGATCCAAAAATGATATCATCAACATAAATTTGAACAATGAGAGTGTCATGCCTATGTTTTTTGATAAATAGAGTTGTGTCAACATGTCCTTTTGAAAAACCATTTTTCAATAGAAAAGTACTTAGTCTTTCATACTATGCTCTAGGGGCTTGCTTTAATCCATATAAAGCTTTAGTTAATTTATAAACATAATTTGGAAAACCATGATTTTCAAAACCGCGAGGTTGTTCAACGTATACTTCTTCTGAGATAAAACCATTCAAAAATGAACTTTTTATATCCATTTGCAAAAGCTTAAAATTCATGTGACATGCATACGCGAATAAAATGCGTATGGCTTCTAATCTTGCCACAGGGGCAAACGTTTCATCATAATCAATGCCTTCCTCTTGGTTGTATCCTTTGGCAATCAATCTAGCTTTGTTTCTTATGATGTTACCATCCTCATCCAATTTGTTCCTATAGACCCATTTACTACCAATGATTGGGTGGTCATTAGGTCTTAGAACCAAGGCCCAAACTTCATTTCTCTCAAATTGATTGAGTTCCTCTTACATAGCAATCACCCAACTTTCATCAACCAAAGCCTCACTAATTGACTTTGGCTCAATTTGAGATACATAAGCATGATTAGAATCAAGAATTTTTGAACGAGTACTTACACCTTTTGAAGGATCACCAATGATTTGTTCCTTTGGATGGCTTCTAGTATATCTCCATTCCCTTGGAAGCTCATTTGTCTCCTTCTCTTGGGCTTAGGATTGATCCTCTACTTGTTGTTGCTCCTCATCAAGGTCATTCTTATTTAGAGACATTTCTTGCTCTCCTTGATCAAGGTTGAGTTTTTCAATGGATCCTACAACATCATTAAGGGAAGTACCTTTCCCAAGATCAAGTGTATAGGACTCATCAAAATTAACATGCATAGATTCTTCAACAACTAAAGTTCTCTTATTAAACACCCTATAGGCTTTGCTAGAGGTGGAATAACTAAGAAATATGTCTTCATCTGATTTTGAGGCAAATTTTCCAAGATTGTCCTTGGTCTTCAATATGAAGCATTTGCAGCCAAATACTCTAAGATATGAAATCTTGGGTTTTCTTTCATTCCAAAGCTCATAAGAGGTTTTGTTTAAAAGTGGTCTTTTAAAAACACGATTTGCAATATAGCATGCCATATTGGTGGCTTCTGCCTAAAAATAAGTTGGTAGGCTATATTCATTAAGCATTGTCTTAGCCATTTCTACCAAGGTTCTATTCTTCCTCTTAACTACTACATTTTGTTAAGGAGTTCTTGGGCAAAAGCTCTATTTGCCTCTGCCATTCTATGAGTCTCTTCTTTTTTACATATGGCATCACCACTCCCTTTGGCAGCATCCACTAATTCGGGGGGCCCGAGAGACGGTGGTTTACCCAGTGGCAGATGTCAGCAGTTCGAGTCCGCTTATCTCCAACTCGTGAACTTAATTGGTACAAAGCTATACGTGTGTTGAGAAGTCATGAGAAATACCATTTTCCAAACAATAATTTTCAAAAATTTCATTTTCAAATTCCTTGCCATGATCACTTCTTATTTTAGGAATGCAATATCCTTTTTCATTTTGAATCTTTTTGGCAAAGTACTTGAAGTTTTCAAAAGTGTCACTTTTATGAGCTAAGAAAATTATCCAAGTGAATCTAGAATAGTCATCGACAATAACAAATGCATAATGTTTTCCACCCAAGCTAGCAATTCTACTAGGTCCAAATAAATCTAAATGCAATAGTTGAAGGGGTCTAGATGTGCTTACACAATTTTTGATTTTGAAGGATGATTTGTGTTGCTTGCCTTTTTGACATGGCTCACAAGTCTTGTCCTTCAAATATTTGACCTTTGGTAGCCCATCTACTAGTTCATCTTTGCTAAGACTTTGAATTAGATCCATACTTGCATGTCCAAGTCTTCTATGCCATAGCCAAGATTCTTCACTAATAGATACAAGACAGCTAGAGGAAACATTAGTCAGCTTGTGTAAATCAATTATGTAAGTGTTACCATCTCTTTCTCCTTTGAATATTTCTTGACCATATAGAGATGTCATTGAGCATTCATTGGAGCTAAAGGTGACTTTGTTTCCCTTGTCACATAATTGACTCACACTTAATAAATTGTGCTTTAGAACATCAACAAACATTACATCATCAATAATTGAAATGTCATTCAATCCTATGGAACCAATGCCAATTACCTTACCTTTAACATTGTTCCCAAAAGTAACCTTACCTCCATCAACATGTTTGAGACTAGTGAAGAGGCTTTTATTTCTAGTCATGTGCCTTGAGCATCCGCTATCCAAGAGCCAAACATTTTCATTGCTTGCGGATTTAAGGCATACCTACAAAAACATAAATTCAAGTTTTTCTTTTAGGTACCCAAACAACCTTGGGTCCTTGGAGGTTAGCTTTAGAGGAATCCCAATGGGATTTTCTTATGTAACAATGAATATTTATGTACCCAAACTTCATGCAATAATGACATTGCTTCTTATTAAAGATATTTTGCACAACAAGATAATAAAAGAGAGAAGGGAGGATAAAGATACGAATTTTATAGAGGTTCAGATGTTAACTAACCCTACTCCTCTCCCCAACTTATATTGGGTATTAACTAATCTAATCACTTAGATTACAATCTTTGGAGTTTCAACTAGCTCACTCTCAACTAGGTGTTTTTACAAGGCTAACACTCAATCCAAATTTCCCTTGTGTTTTGTTGTTCACATAACAACCAATTCCTTGTAATTTGGCTCACACCATCCAATTACAAGACAACCCCAAGTGTTTTCAGATTAACACTTGAACCCTTATACAAATGCAATTAATGAAAGGATTTGAGAAAATAAATTGCAATAGTTTTGGCACTTGTTAAGTTGTTGGTTCTTCTTAAATGGCCTTTTGGTAAGGTATTTATACTGATTACCTACCAATTAGCCGTTACAAATGGTGCCATAACTCTTTGTAACATTCTCTTACAAGTGCATTTAATGCAGTTTGCAGAGAAAAGTGTCTCGGTCGGGAACCATACTGTCCCGGTCGGGAGATGCCCAATTTTCATACGTGGCAGCTTTTGGTTGGCTGAAATCTCCAACGGCTAGTTTTTGTTCAAGTGTCCCGGTCGAGACTCCATGTGTCCCGATCGGGACTTGCCCGATGATGCCACTGCCAAGAGCTTGGGTCTTCTAGGCTTTGAATACGTCCCGGTCGGGACTACACTTCTCGGTCGGGACTACACTTCTCGGTCGGGACCTGAGTCAGTTTTGACCAAGTATGTTTTGATTTTCTGATGATGTGGCACATTATGGTGTCTCCTTTTCAACGGTCATATCTATTTGAATGTCCCGCTCAAACCCATACTTTCCCGATCGAGAACCTGAGTATCTCAGTCGGAACATCCCTTGTCCCGGTCTACTTTTGCTACTGGAACTTTTGGGTTATCACCCTGCAGAGTTTTCCAATCTTGACACTTGGTTTGTTTGGTCTGCTTTACAGTCCCGATCGGGACATTTCTTTCCCGGTTTGGAAACCTGATGTCTCGTTCGGAACATATTCTTTCCCGATCTGCTTTGGCTACTGGAACTTTGAGACACTTTGAGGCAATGCTTTCCCGGTCTGAACTTGTCCCGGTCGGGAGTTACACGTCTCTATGAAATTCTTGGTTTGTTCAATGAGGAAACCTTAACCAAATGTACCGAAACTTTGAATACTATCAAAACAACACTCAACAAGAATGTTAGTAATAATTAATTTGATTGTCAAGATCAAAATAGAGAACAATCACCTTTTGGTTAACAAAGTTAATTAAGAATATTATTTAAATATCTCCTAATATCTCACGACATTAATTAACTAAATTTTACCTAATAAACATATAAATCACTTATGTAAAAGGTAGCTTTTCTCCACTCTCCCACAACTCCAATCCTCCTGAGGATGCTGCTTGCTCAATCTCTAACTTCCGCTCTCTCCACTAAGAACTGGTCTTTGGAAGCCTCTCTTAGCGATGCTTAATGGATCGATTATGGAAAGATAGAATTCAATGATTAAACGTTTTCTGGAAGTTAATGGAACATAAACGCCACTTCCCAAAATCAACAAAAACGTAAATTTTGGAAAACAGATAATCGGGAACAGATTTATGTATTAAAAAGAAAAAGACGTTTTAGGAATATTTTAAAAAAAATGGAGTTACAGTGTAATTTTCTCATTTTATTTTGCTCATTCTAATACTGAGCATAAACTCAAATTAATAAAATCTATATCGATTTTAGCCGATGAGTGTTTCGAAATAAAATAGATAATGTACATGCAATCCTAATCAAGAAGGAAAAATTGCACTATGAATTAAAAAGCACATCTCACATTGGGTGGGGCCAACAGCCTTCGCACTTGAATAGCCCCTTTTGCATTAACGGATTGATGAAGCTTCGCACTTCAATCTCAGCAACATTTTAATTTAGAGGATAGACATTTCTACAGACCACTGTGCACTCTCCTACACGCTAACAATGCATCTTAAAAGGATCACCAAAAGAATGTAACTTCGCACATTTGCTATGGAGAATCAGACAACTTTACCAAAATCGTAAAATTGAATACACAACAAATTTCCTGACAGCATACAGTTGAATTAAATTAAAGGAATTGCATATATATCTGCAAAAACATCCTACAATATACAAATTCTACAATAAAACCAAAAAACGAACCATTTATCTCGTTTGCTGTATGGTGTAGCTTATTTCAGAACTCATCTCACATTGGGGTGGGGCCAGTAGCCTTTTTCCATTTCAGAATAATAATGCTATAGATACCAATACCGGCTGCAATCCTGGTTTAGGTGCAATGTGACATTGCCCCCAACATCAACAAACAGCGTCATGTGAGATCTTCATTGATTATAGACAGCATATACATCACCCCTCAAAAATCTTCAATCTACAGAGAATCAATGGTGCCGCTTTTAAGTCTCTCCATCCGGGCTTGAAGCCCAGATAGCGCCTTCTCATCCATAGGAAGAACCCCACCCTGTACAGGATTTTCCATACCAACAGTCTCTGTTGCACGAGGAGCCTGACCAGGGAGTCCATTGTGCAAGTTGTCATTTACACTTGTTAATAGCCTGCTTCCAGAATCTGGATTCCCAGCAGCAGCTGCCAACTGCATACTCTTCATCCTTTCCCTAATCGCATCTAATGTTCCACTAGTTACTGCAGAAGCAAAATTTTACAGCTCCTACTGTTACAATGACGAAAACATGAACAGAAAGCGAAAATCGAAAAGAACTGGCATAATCACCTCCACTTATAAATTTCTCATTTCTCTGGTCACCCAAAGAATTCTCTAAAATGTGACTTCTTGAGATAATAGCATTATTTGTCCTACTGTCTTCAGTATATGAGGGAGGTAGATGAAAATTTGTGGGCTCAGATTTTATATTAAATGATTTTGTGTCATTTAAAGTGTTCGTATGAACTGGCGAGAGAGGGGCAAATTCAGGAGAGGAAATGTTTAGAGCAGATGGTGGGGGGGTCGACATTGGCAAACTAGAAGGTGTCCTACCAGCAGTTGCATTTTTCTCCATCTGCAAGAAAGCGAAAATTCAGTTTAAGTGTACACGTTCTCCCAGACAACAAAAAACAAAGAAACTGATACAAACCTGAGCTAAACCATCTCTGATGTAAGTGCGGAATGCCTCACTAGCATTTTGAAGTTGAGCAAATATATCAACCTACAATTATAAAAGTTATAAAATCTATCTTTGAAAATTAGAAAACCAAAGTCCAAAAATATGTAACAGATGGACCTATGCAGAGTTGTTCTAATTGCAAGCATCTAATAATTCAAGCTAAACAAAATAGTAAGCAGGGCACTATAACATCATCTACTTACCTTTGGGTATAGTTGTGTAATGCGATACAATTCATAAAGGCCAATTGTACATGTTTGCTTGTCACCAATTTTCTTGAATATAGCAGCAAGCTCTTGCTGTAGGTAGTATGAAATGATATTAGCATTGTTGAGATGTGAGAATTTAAAAAAAAACCAGAAATAGTAACACTGATAACAATGACAATAAAGCGTCCGGTGTGAAACTAGTATAATATACCTTTAACTGGGCATCAGCAGAATGGGTAGCAGATGATGGATTGTTAGCTGCAGAATCACCCCAATGGGTTTGGCCCACTGGTCCTGTGGAGGTCAACATTCTTGCTGCAGCTAAAGTCTGAAAGGTCGAAAACAAGCCGTGTAATTCTCTGTCGAAATTGCACAAATTCAGGGATTGCATAGTCAACTTGTTACCTCAAGGTTAAGGTCAATGTAAGCAAGAATAATTGGCTGAGGTTTCATGTCAATAGGAACCATAGAAAGGTGACCCTTTATTGCAGCTCCACAAAGCTTAACAAGTTCATGTAGAACAGTTTTAACCATACGCAAGGGCTTGTCATCCGCTCCAGCTCTTAGCACAGAAAAGCAGCAAATGGAGCAGTTACTTCATTTAGTTGAAGAAACCAAAAGAAGGGAAAGCAAATTATTGAACACCTGGCATTTAAATAGGAGGGAGGGAGCCACAATGATTAATACATACCTTCTCCTAATTTCTTCCATCCCTAATTCTTGCAAATATACATGGATGCTTTGAAGGATGCGATCAAGATCAACATCATATATAGTACTTTGAAGAACCTGCAGCCAGAAAAGATTGACAAATGATAACAAGAAATAGAAAATGATGAATAAATAATAACACACTTATGGCATCATCTGACTTATGATGTAATATATGCCTAATGTCAATGCCAAAAGCAGGGGAAGACAGATGCCACTGAGTGTAGTGAAGGACTCTTGTCTCACATGCCCATCTGACTCACTGCATCAACTTGCTTTTCAACCTAAATAGTAACAAGAACCAATGCTAGGCTGCAACACAAATCAAAGGTGTGTTGTAGGAACCTGAATCCTGTTAACTGCATAATTAGATAATTGATTTTTTATTTTAGATTTGGCACTTTTTTTCAGAATTTAATTTTACAATGATAATTGCTTTCAAATAACAAGTATCTTAACCGCTTGATAAACAAAGATTTAATAAATAAAAATTAAATTTATAACAAAAATAATACAAACCATCTTCTACTTCAATAAAAAATAACAATAATAATAAAATAATTGTTATTCTGAAAAAACCATCATCTACACACGCAACCCCATCAATCATACATCCAACCAATTTTAAAATTATGATCCTAAATAATCATACCAGATAGGTTACCCTTATTTTTTGAATTGGTTTTCCAGTTTTGAATCAGATAATTATTTTCTTGGTTCACCATCTAGTATGCAGTGAGTTGGGTGGTGGTTAATCAAACAAAAGTAAAAATTGCCACAGGTTGAAGAAGGCTTATGAGAAGGATCCATCTTTTGAAATGCCACAAATGACAATGCTTGAATTTTTTCCCCAACTAACGCCTATTCTTTAAGACACATTCCCGGAAACATATATGCTCAGACACTTGCACATGGTGAACCAGGGGGGTACAAACAATACTTAAGTACTCAACACTCCTTAAAATATGTTTTGAATCTTCAATAAAACAAGTGATTTTGGAACATGACTTCAGTAAATAATAATAATAATAATAATAATAATAATAATAATAATATACTAGGCAAGAATCTAAAATGGAATTAACAAATTCTAAAATAAGTCTAGGCAATCTCAATCTGCCTTTTTCAAGCCTAAGAAAAATTTTAATGCCCATCAAGGGCCTGAAACTCCTGTACAATTAACAATCTGTGCATGAGCACAATAATGCACTTCGAGAATAATCAATCTCACATACAGCATGAGACAGCATATAAGGATAATCAGCACTTGCAAGTAGCCTAAAGAATTTTAATTGCTCCATTCTATTTTAGTTTATTCCACTTTCTTATCAGCTCAGTAGATTGCAAAATAATAACTCTAAAAGTAAGTAAACCACTGAATGACTACTGTGCCACCATAATATCAAAATCTCCAATCTTCTGGTTTCTTATTTGATTTCTTCCAAACCATGTCATCCACTACCTGACTTGCCATGGGATAATCCATAGCCCATATTTCCATCAACCTAACCACTTCACTCAAATCCAATTAAAACAAAAATTCTTGGACCATTTTAAAAAAAAAAAACTTGGGCAGTGCCTTAGCAGACTTGTTTGTATATATCCATGGTAGTTTGACCATCTGCTAGAATAACTGAAAGAGCAACTAAAATTACCTTTGTTAGTTTGATTAGGCATTTCACAACAAGATCAGAGAACTTCTGATTTCTGATGGCAAATGTCTCCGTTGATGCAGGTGAAGGCCATCTTGAAGGATCCAGCGGACGTAAGAGATTAATCAGGACAACAAACGATGAAGTTCGATCAGCATTATCCTGCAAGTACAACCACGAATAAGGAAGGATGAAAAACTCATCTTCAACTAGTTGAAAAACAGAAACATATGAGCTGAATATCACCAAAATCTTAAGCATCAGCACATTCAATGCCTTTAGGAGTTGGCTGCCATCATCCATATGAGGAACCCTTTCATCTAATAGCCACAGAAGAAGCTCTGTTATCAGACTATCAAGAATGCTTTCTTTGACAGCATGAGCAAGTCTTTTATTTTGAAATGCCTGCAGCAAATCCAATCAAGCACCAAGTCAGCAACACATTTCAAATGCCATGATATCCATAAAAGAAATTGAAAGGAGTATCCGCTCTGCTCTTATCCAGACCCAAAGGAAAAACAAGGCTGAAAAGTTACCTGCATGAGTGTGTTCAGGACATATTTACAAGATCTCGATGAAGCTCCTGTCAAACTGAAGTCAAAAGTCTTGGCTACCTGTTCATTCAAAAGAAGAATGTCAAAAGGAGCACATCAGAAGAGAAAATCAAGGAGCATTTATAGTCATCTTAGAGTAATTGCCTTGCTAGACAAGCATGAAACAAGTCTATCAGCATCTTTCACAAGTTCATCCATAGCAGTGCCTTCTGGATCACCAGTGGCTTGTGCCAACTCATGGCACACAACTTTCATCCCTTCAACTGACTGCAACAAAAACCAGTATAAAATTGAGAACGTCAATTCTTCGAAACTGTGAGATAAATACACAACAGTCAAAAAGAAGCACAAGGCAACAAAGTAATTTCATTGAAGCACAAAATAACTGAATACCGAAAATAAACACAATAGAAACCTGCTCTGGGGAGCCAAAGGAAATGATATCCAAAGCTTCATTCCAGTCTGTAGGACCATTGACACTGGTCACTGCAAGGGGCATTATCTGTCTTTCCAGGTGAACTTCATGAGGAGTGAAGTTTTTCCTACAAATGAACATCAGTTCAGTACAGCAAAGAGGAACCAAATGCTATCAACACATTTATGCTAGTTATTGTAAATGTATGATACTTCAAAAATGGAATAAGTAATCTGTACCTAGAGAATGTTGGGCCTGAAACAGACTGTGAAACTTCTCCACTTTGTTCTGCTAAGTCAAATCTATCAGACAAAGGAAGAAATATTAAAATTGGAGAAAATATAAATTCAAGAACACACAACATATCAATATTATTTGCTGATTCATCACAAAACTGAGCATCCTAATGCATAACTGTACCTATGCCTATACAAACTCACTAACTCTCGTACATAGGAAGCAAAAGACACAAGGACAGACAATAATAGCCAAACTAGCAACTCAGCCAACAACCAAAAGAAGAAATTTAGATTGGCTGGGATACAAGTATCAAATGCAGTAACCAAGACCAAAGTCATACAACAACAATGCAGGGAAAGATGAACCTGCATTCTTTCTAGGGGTTGAAAAAAATAAGGCCTAAGGTATCCTACAAAAAGCATCAAAATTTCTGATCTGAACTTGTAAAACATATTATCACATCCCAAATCATCTACATTTTTCATAAAGCAACTCAAATTTTGAACACACTCTGTCTCTGTCTCTCTCTCTCTCTCTCTCACACACACGAACACACACACAAAAAGAGAGGACCTACTATTCCAGTTCAAAAACACTTATGATCACAGAGAATATTCCAGCAGATTGATAATCATAAGATACTTTCTTCAAAAAATAAATGAGAACCACATCATGAAAAACTTACTGCCAAGACATCCATTTACACGTATAATATAAGCAACTATGGTTATAAAAAGAATCCCATGAAAAAAAAAATTACATTTTTTTTTATTAAATGCAAATACATAGCAATTATCACAAGATGATACATACCCATTATCCCTAACAGAACGTCTTAATACAGCTCGAGCATCACCTGGACGGCCTTCCTTTCTCTTTTCCATCTCTCGCACCTGCCAAAAGAGCATTCTGATAAATGCAAATTAGCAGGAAAAAATATAAGAGCAAAAGTTTACTCACCTTCCACTTAAATCTATCATCTAACATGCTTTTCTGAGCATCTGTAAGCTTTCCAACATATCGCCATATGTCATCACCTGGGTACAAAGAAGAAAACACTTCGTGATAACTAACCGATATTGCTGTGAAAGAATGGAAAAAAATATATATACCTAACCCAATATTTTCATCACATCACTAAAAAGAGTAGAGGACACCACCATTGCAACAGGATGCAACATTAAATAAACATCTCAAATTCAAGCAAATGCAATTGTAAGGCACAGAATACCAGAGAAGAAAATAATATTACTTAATTCAAATATTCATGAAGCAGAAGACAATGCTTGAACAAGACCAGTGCAAGGCTCATCAATGTTGTTATAATTGAATTTGGGTTTATATTATATTCGACCAAGCCAGAATTCAAACCTATAGGTTCAATCACAGACATGTATGGAATTAAGGCCGAATTAAGAGAATCAATTATGAATCAGTTGAAACCACATGATTGGATACAATCTCTTACTAATTTATTACATTAAGCCTAATACCAATGAAAAACAATATGTTGAAAACTCAAAATTGAAAGCTCTCAATTCAATCATAAGAACAGACTCAAGCCCTCTCAAGCAATCAGAAAAATGATCAAAAAAGATTTGCAAAAATAAACAAATCACTCATGTTTGCATGTTCTCTTATTTCTATCCAAAGGGTCTGCATTCAATGAATCCCGCAAATATGCTATATATATAATATTTGTTCTGCATTCAATTCTTGATTCACATTTAAGGGGATTTTGGTTCTAATTTGACCACTATGAATAACTCATTACATACCAAGAATCTTATATCCAGTAGCAAGCGTATTTAAAGCAGCTTTCCTAGTTTCACCATCTCGTTCGGCCGTTAAGCTTGCAACAAGTTGCAAAGATTTTAATTGTCCACTGATCTGTGGCCAAAACAAATAATAGATGTAAATAGCAGACAAAAAAGAAAAGGGAGAAACAGGAGGGAGAAAAGGAAAAAGAAAAAGAAGACAGGAGGGGTACAAAAAAAATTCCCCATTGGCACCTCAGCCCCATGATGATCAATTAAGAATCCAACCAGATCTGCACATTCTATTCGTGTACGATTATTTTTAGAGCGCAAACCTTCCAAAATATAAGGAAAGGTTTTTGTCGCAGAATATGAGTTAACAATTTGTTTGGTAAGATCGCGCATTTTTTCTCGCACTTTCTCAATATTATGACCCAACTGCAGCAGAGTAAAAGACAGTGAGTTAGACTGATGAATCTCATACAAGAATTCCATCTAAAAAAAACTTGCAGCCCTCTCTAAATCTGTCACAATACAAGCAACATTGCTAAATTTTGATAATTCATCATAAATTTTGATGTATGAAATGATGATAACATCTAGGCATCAACAAAAATTCATGCTACAATGGTTTTAGATAGAACCTTTTCTATCAAGCAAGGAAGAAATATGGCTGCTTCTGATTCAGTCAATGTGTAGGTCTCCTCCTGCAGCATGTCAAACAGCTCCGGAAGAAATTCAAGCACCTGTCAATTAGAATCAAACAGAAAATTCAGCTTAAAAATCATCGAACTCCCTAACCACTATATAACGCAACAGATGGATAACTATACCTTCAACAGGCAAGTGGTGTTAGATTTACAAAACTGCAATACAAACCACCTTAGAAGGATGTCCAAAACTTCAATTACCTCCTTAGCAATGGAAGGAAGAGCCTGCAGCAAAAACAAGAATCACATATTTTCACAAAAATAAAAACGAGATAGTAAAAGTAGCCAAAATGATAGCTAAATACCTTTTGTAGCATCTCAAGCCCATCAACTTGTTTCTTAAAATCTGTACTCAGCAGCCGCCGATGCAAGTCCTCTCTGAAATATTTCATCATATCACTCTGCAAACAAGGAACAAAGCAGAAATTCCTTAGTACACAGTAAACTAAAAGATTCAAACAAAAATCAATACACGCATAGCAGAAGCAGACCTCAAGATCTTGAATTTGTTCGATTCGTAATTCTTCAAACTTAAACTTACGGACTACCATTCTCTCCCTGTCTTCCTGAATAAGAATGTACAAATAAAATTTGTTAACTAATGCATTTAATTCTAGTGAAAGATTTCAGTCAGCAACATCAACTATACCTTGTTTGAGTCTTTGACATTCAAAAACGCTTGAGACTGGACAGCTCTATCCTGAACAGACATGATTGGTTCTGGCCTTGAACCTTTTGTGGGTATAGCTCTCTGATGAAGCCATGAGGCATGCAGTCAGTTTCATCACTAAATTTGATTAAAGATGTAAATCATACAGAGAATACATACTGAGGACGTGGTTCTATTCCCTTGTTTTAAGACACCATTTGAGGCAGATTTTCCAACCTTTATGCTTGTCTTGGATGTTGGCCCCATGGAAATTGACTTTGAGGATTCAAACGATTCTAAGGAAAACATTAGAATCGCATAAAGAATCAATAGGAGAAAACAAACATAGAAAGCCAACCAAATAACTTAAGAACAAACCTTGGAAAGAACCATAAGGTTTCACTCGCTCAAGAACAAGAGCTAAAGCAGGACCATGAAGATCTTTCAGATTCTTCTCAATCTACAAACATATAAATTCAAGTATTACAGGGGTAACAAAAATGTCTCAACCAAATGAGAAACAATTCTACTATACATACTATTTCTTGGCCAGAAACCCTCAAGACCTCGGTGATGCATGCTTCAGCCGCTTTTCGTACGTCTGATGATTTATCCTAATAATATTACAGGGTACAGCACAAATAAAAAGTGAATAAGATAGCACATGGTGAGTAATATCTAGGATGAAGGATGTAATATGAACAAATGCTAGGCACATTGTGGGTTTTTGAAATTGTCATATGTATAGAATCCTGACTTTGCATTGCCTTCAATTTGAATTTCCTACCATTTTTCTAAGACAAAGCCTTTAAATCTAAATGAGAGGCAAAAGAAGAGAATTAAGAGGCACTTGTCTTATCAATTCCCTTGAGCAAGCATGTTTAACATTTGAAACATCAAGGATCCTTAACTAAGCATTAATACAAAACTAGTTTGGTTGCAGAAGTCTAGGAAAATAACTAAACCAAAATTACCGTCATAGCTGAGACAGCTGGTTTCAACAGATGTACAGCATCAGAAAAATCACTTAATCCAGAAAGTTGCTTTGACAACCAATCAAACAGGTCCTTACGTCCTTCAGCACCAAGCTTAATGTCCATTAATGCTGCTGCAATGTATGGGATCTAAACAGAACAAAAATGTCATTCTAAATGCCACCAGGATGTTGAATTCAGCCAAAATTAAGATAGAACCAACAAAACATACCATTTTATCAAGATGAACAGCAGCTACCCAAGAATCTACAGTAGTCAAAGCACACTCTCTCATATGTTTCTTGTTGTCACTGAGACACTTCAGAATATCTGACAGAATGCCCTGCAAGAAACCAACACAGTGAAGTTCAGCTTTCAGCAGAGCAAAAGAAAATTAAGAATTAAAAGAATAAAAAGCAAAATCAAGTAAATAAACCTTGCTTGACTTCTCAACAGATGGTCCCATAGCAGATGCAACAGCACCAATGGTTGTCAAAGTTGCCATGACTAAATTTTTGTTGCTGTCATACAAACGTCCTCTAAGAGCTCCGAATAACTCACCTGGCAGTCCAATCATAAGTAATGATCAATCTAAGAAAAGGCAAAAACAAATGATGTCTCCACATTCCAGACAGCCAATGGACCACCATTTTGGAACAGAAAATAAGTATATGAAAAGTAATGACGATAGTAATGTGTCTAAAGGAAGATATACCAGTTCCAGTTGGTTGGATGCGTTTATTAGCCTCTTCCAAAATCTTATTCACCGCTTCAATCGACTCCAACCGAACCTGAAAATGAATAGTAACAGCGAATATGACTATATAAATCAAGCTCCATCCATCATTTTCACAACTCAGAGAAAAACTGAAAATAATATAAGCTAGCTTTTTTTCAAATGTTGCCAAACATACCTTCCAGTCAGGACTTTCCATGCTCTTGAGCAGAGTAGGTGTTATTTTCCCACTAATGTCTTCACGTGGCAGACCATCCAACCCGCCAGCAGACATTGAACTTGCAGATTCTGATGTCCTAACTGTTTTCTTTGGAACAGCAGTACCCTGAAGGACAGACATAGAAGATCAATAACTTAAATAAAATAGATTTTAATTGGAAAAACATTTCTTAAGCTTGGCAGTACCTCAAACGGATTCTTTTCATACTCAGCATCCAGTGCACTAAGGAGTGCTGGTTTAACATCAGCGAGAAACCCCTTAATATCTGCAAGAAAGGGAGAAAAAAAATAAAAACATTAACAAAAAAAAAAAGTAATAACAAATAAGAAGCACTAATGATGTATATAAGGAAGGAAAAATGGTTCCAATGAGTACTAGCCTGGACCAACAAATTTATGCAAAGCACCCAGAAGCTTAATAGTGGCATTTCTGCTAGCAGCCACACTAGACTGCAACCCAACATCTTTACAGAAATCAATTAGATCCTACAATTTGCAACATATTATCATAAACACAGCTGAAATTAGCAACTACTTAAAGAAGTTATAATTACGACAAACAAGCTTATCTTAATTTGGCAAAGAACAAGGAACACCTTAAGCTTCAAGTGTGATACACCAAAGTCCTCAACTGCTGAAACCACCCACAATATTCCCTCACTAAGAACCTTAGGATTCTTGTGCTCTTTCATAATCTTGTAAAGCTATAACAAAAGAAACAATTGACATGTTAACTAAAAACAAACAAGAGAAATGCAATGCAACATATCCACCACCAAAATAGAATTAGATGTTTAATTTGTGCACTTGCCTCTATCATGAAAACAGATAAAAATATGACAAATAGCAAAAATACTTACTCTATCAAAAATAAATCCTGGACCTACTGCTTCAGAAAAAGTGGTCAGACTCTTCATAGCATGAGCTCGGGTTTTTATATCAGCTACCCGCTCACTTATACCTGACAGAGAGGCATTGTAAATCAAGTTAAATAAAATTAACTTCTGGCTTAAAATATATTTAACCAATAACTGAATACCAAGGTAGGTTACAATTCTTTCTTAAAATCCATTTCCTCAGTTAATTAAACAAAAAAGAATATGCATCTAGGATCCAATACCCACCCAGAAGACAAAGCACTATGCATTTCTTCGGAAATTTTTTTGCAGTTGAAGCTAGGTAAGTAATAACTTCAATCATCTGCTGCTGAACCTGCAGTTTTATTCAATATTATGATTATTGATATAAGAAGAAACAGACGGTTTGTTGCTAGGAAAACATCAACACTTCAAAATACCTGAACATTTTTCTCATTCCAACCAGGAATCGCACAGAGTAGACGAATTAAAATCTCCACAGACTGATCAAGGTCCTGTAGTCCCTCAACCTGTTCCCTCAACGAGGATATGGCTGTGACAAGTTCAAAAGGTCATGAGTATATAAATGAACTACAAAAACTTATATGAGAATAGCACAAAAAATGTTTCTGAAATAACTTTTTCTACAATTATGAAAAATAGATTTTATGTGCCTTCAAAATAGACAACTATGTTTATAGCAATGTAGAGATGAACATCAATGCAGAAAGCAATAACTTGAACATTGAATGAATTTGATAGAGAAATGCTAGGGCTTTAGGAACATTCTAGACCTAGGGCAACTTAGGGATGATGAACGGCTGTTAGGTCTTTCTAATCATTGGATTTCTGTTACAAATAGGAGTAGGAAGCAAGGGAGAGGGGCGTGGAATATTTTGTTGGGTCTTCAAACATTGTTTGGAGAAGGAGAGTTGCTCCCTGGGCTCTGTGTGTTTGCACAGAGATTATCTTCTTCTTTCTTTTGCATTCCCTTTCCTTGTTATTGTTCTTCAGTGTTAAGATTGTAGTGAAGTGGTTATTGAAGAAACTTATACATAGATTGTCATTTTATTATTCATTCTTGTGCTTGGTTGAAGTTTATTTCTCCGTTGGTTTATCACTGTCCATTCATTGGTCCGACCTGCCAGATTTCCATGGGAAAGAACGACGGTGCTCCAAAGACAATGATTGAAGCTCGCCTTGATGCCCACGACGAACAGATTCGTCATATTCATGAGCGACTGACAGCTTTAAACCAACAGATAACAACATTTCAGCAGAGGCAGTACAGCTTCCAAACAATGATGCTACACCAAATGCAGATGATGCTACACTAGATGCAGATGGTGGAACCATTTGTTTTCGAAGCTTCAAGGCCGAGAATCTACTGAAGTGGCCGACCTTCGCACAGCCGCTGCGGCAGCGAACCAAGCTCTCACACGCAGGAAGTATGAGATGGAGAAGGGGATGGTTGAGGCAGGCTTAGGGTTAGGTAATCTTCCAACAAAGCAAGTGGATCTAGGCTTGGTCTCGGGCCCACTGTCCAAGAGCTTGCATTCAGGCCCAGATTTTCAGCCCAACTCTCAGCAAAATGTCCTCAATTGGGAGAACACAATCAACCCTAACAGCTGACCCCTTCAAGCTACTCTCAACAGTCTCCATCATCTCCAAGTCCCGATTCAAGGCCAACAAGCTCCTTTCTCGGTTCCATTTCACCTTCACAAGGACGCACACCCTCTCACTCGCACGGGTTTGGTGTGGCTGCTGGGATTCGATCCTCCAGTCTCGTGCTCGATTCGGGAGGAACGTCGTAGGAAAGTGAACCTTTTCTTTCTTGTTAATTCGATCAACCAGTGTTCCCATTCTCTGAAAGGGCTTGCTGGACCTTCATACAATTCAACAGTTCAAGCAGCGTTACCACGCCTTTGGCGTGCGGATATTCGTCCCTACCCTGGTGATGGTGAAAACCTTTTTCAGCATCTCAAGGTCTTACGTTTGTGGCTTGCGATAGATATGGCAGTTTCAAAGGCTGATCTTCGTTTTCTCTTAAAATTCGAAATTGCGACAGATATTCATAAATTGCTCTATGTTGAATTCAAGCCACTCCCATTAGATTTTGGCGAATTTATTAAAAGGCTTGCTGTCAAGGAAGAGGTAGTAAAGCAGGCACTGGAGGATGTACTTTTTATACATGTAGCAGCCTTTTTGTCTTCAAGTTCATGTTGTGGATACATGCCAATTCTGGGTAACGGAGATCTTCCTTGTGTTGCTGCAAGTATTTGCTGTCCAGGAGCTTGAAGAAGGGAAACCAAATTTTCCACTCTCGAGGACAAGACTGTTTTCAAGGGGGGGAGTAGTGATAGAGAATTGCTAGGGCTTTAGGAGCATTCTAGAATTGGGCAACTTAGGGATGATGAACGGCTGTTAGGTCTTTCTAATCATTGGATTTCTGTTATAAATAGGAATAGGAAGCAAGGGAGAGGGGTGTGGAATATTTTGGGTATTTTGTTGGGTCTTCAAACATTGTTTGGAGAAGGGGAGTTGCTCCCTGGGCTCTGTTTGTTTGCACAGAGATTATCTTCTTCTTTCTTTTGCATTCCCTTTCCTTGTTATTGTTCTTCAGTGTTAAGATTGTAGTGAAGTGGTTATTGAAGAAACTTATAAATAGATTGTCATTTTATTATTCATTCTTGTGCGTGGTTGAAGTTTATTTCTCTGTTGGTTTATCACTTTCCTTTCAGAATTTGTACCATGCCAGATAATAAATTGTCCGATTCTCATAAGATTTAGTATAAGCCAGAATTGGCATGACCACTGCATTATGGTATCACAATAAATATTATTCAGGCATGCCAAAGGGAGCCTCAAGAAAATGCTTCTAGGCGGCAGCTTTGTTGATAGGTGGGTGTTGGACGAGCATGACGAACAACCCCTTGTCCAAGCCAAGCATTTTCCCGAACCAATAAAGGTAGTTCTTAGACCCATAAGCTGGCATATATTAAATGAAGGATATCCATATGCATGAAGCTTCCTGAATTCAAAATCTAAAGAGGCTTACATGTAGAGCCTCCAACTAAAGTTTCAAGGACATGGTTTTGAATTTTTGAACCATAACCTCCAGCTTAAACACACTGTGATACCAAGATCTCGCTTCTTGGGTTAGTGTGGGATAAAATATGCTCACAAGGAACACAACAAAACACAAGGCCAACTGTCATAAGTGACATACTTCAATATATTTGTGAAATTGAAATATTGCAGAGCTAATGACCTTCAACTTTGACTTTCAAGGAAATTTAAGGATCAGAGTGAAGCATTGCTCAGGGAACAAATTTATGTACATTAAGAGATTCATAAAAAAACAGTTAACATACAGTTGTAGAATATTATCTTTTATTTTGTTCCTTATTTAGATACCTATTAATGCCTTAGATTAGGAGTAATAATTTGTATAGTTGTATGATTATAGTTGACGTTCCTTAAATAGATTGTAACTATGTATATAAATATGTTTGTGCTATTGTAATAATGTGTTCCTTATAATGACACTAGGTGAATTACATAGATAATCCCTGAACTATAATTAGGTGACACTAGGTGACACATAACAATTCAATACCCGAACTTTAATTCGTAACACAAAACCCTCTAAACTATTATTTTGTAACTGAATATCCTCTACCATCACCTGTTGTTAATTCATGTAACGGTGCGCTGACGTGGATATGCCACATCAGCCACAATTAAATAATTCGAATTATGTGTATCAAAAAAGGAAATGTATAAGTACCTTCTGTTTCCAATGGTAATTGTTGAAGCACCATTGTGAAACAAGAATTATATATGAAGTACCATGTTATTACGATAACTATAAATGGAGTACAACGAAATATAAAAACTGGCAATGAAAATTTAGGATAGTGGCTGATGTGGCACATATACATCAGCGTACTGTTACATGAATTAACAGCAGGTGACGGTAGGGGATATTCAATTACAAATTAAAATTTGAGTACTGAGTTGTTATGTGTTGTATAGTTCAAGGACTGTCTATGTAATTCACCCTAATGACACTCCTTTATCTACTACTGCTTCTGTTTCTCAGGTTTCTCATGTATCTCCTCAATAAGGTAATTATGGCTCAGCTTTTATTTCAACTATTTCTAACAATTGGATTATTGACTCAAGAACCACTAATACACTCTAATGCCTTCTAATGTGAAGTCTGTTCAAGTTACTAATGGGGATCTTATGCCTGTGTCTGGGGTTGGGGGTTGGGAATATCTCTTTTTCCCCTACACTCTCAATGTCTTCGGTCTTACTTGCACCTAGTCTCTCTAATCATCTTCTTTCCATCAGCAAAATTACCAAACATCTAAATTGTTATGTAACCTTCCATTCTACTCATTGTGTATTTCAAGACAATCTTACGAAGATGAAGATTGGCACTGGTAAGGAGAGAGGAGGTCTCTACGACTTGGAGGGGGAAAGGGAGTTGCAATCTGAATTTGACCATATTCTTCAAGTAACAAGGGAGATACCTAATACAGACAAATTATTCTATGGTATTGTAGGTTAGGTCATCCATCTTTTCCTTATTTAGAACGTTTATTTCCTAAGTTGTTTCAAAATGTTTTAGTTTCTAGTCTACAATGCGAACAATGCATTTATGCTAAGAATTATTATGTACCCTTTAAAATAAGTCTCAATAAAAGTCAGATTCCTTTTACCCCGAATCTTTATAGATGTCTGAGGTCCTTTCTCTACTCCATCTACTTTAGGTCATAGATATTTTGTCTTTTATTGATGATTGCACTCATGTGAGTTGGGTTCACATGATGAAAACTAAGGATGAAGCAATAAGAATTATTCATCCATTTTCAAAAATGATTGTCACACAATTTAACATGCAGGTTAAGGTTTTTCATTTTAACAATAGTCGTGAGTTTGTTAATCAAATCTTTGCTAAATTCTTAAAGGAAAATGGCATCCTTCACCAGACAACTTGCTCATATACACCCCAACATAATGGTAATGCAGAACGTAAAAATCGTCATAGTCTTGAAGTGGCACAATGTTTCACTCTCCGTGCTCCTATATGTTGATGCTATCATAACTATTGTTTTCCTCATCAATTGTATGCTTGCTCATGTCATTAACTACCATACTCCTCTACATATGCTATCTCAATTTCACTCTATTCCTTATGCCCTGAATATTTGTCCTAAAGTGTTTGGTTGTGTCCGTTATGTACATGTTCACTCAAACCAAAGGGATACCTCTACCTCTCAAACAGGCTATAAATGTTACCACCCACCTACGGGAAAATACTATGTTTCTATGGATGTTCAATTCTGTGAAAGTCAATCTTATTTTTCTGAGAATGTGTCTATAGTTCCTCTTCAGGACGAGATTAGCAGTATGGAAGAGGAAAAATTGTGGCTTGAAGAAAAGAGATTTTGGATTTCAGGAGGTCAAGAGGAGGTTTCAACTAAGGTTCATGAATCTTAAGAGGTTGAGCTTGAGCCCACAAAAGGAATGGAAAAACAGGATGATTTATTTTTCAAAAAACATTATATTATGAGAAATAAGGATGTTGACGTAATGTCTCCTCCAAACTCCAATACTTCTCCCAATGATACTACTATGCCATTGGATGACTCTTCTCAGACAAATCTTGAAGTCCATTCTCCTTCACCCTCTTTGATTTCTGAAATCCCTCTATTGAATCCTTGGAGTGAAGATCAAGTTAGGCGATATCCTCTTCGTGAACGAAAAGCACATGATAGGTTTGGTTTCTCAAAATCATCCTCTAATATTTTGTATCCTATCACTGATTTTGCCATATCATCGTCTATCAAAGACTAATCTTGCACTTGCTCTTCAATTATCTTCTACACTCATTCCTAGTCATTTTCATGAAACTCTTGAAGATCCTAGGGCTCCGTTTAGATTGAGAGATTTTAAAATTCATGGATTTCATAAAATCCATAGATTCTAAGAATTTCGTCATTTGGTTTGACTATAAAAACTATGGATTGATGATATAATTACCCTTATATTTGATTCAATGACCATAATCTATAGATTTATCAATTAATTTTCAATTTTATCCTTTATTAAACATTGATAATTTAATATTAATTAAGCATATATAATTAATTACACTATATACTTTAAAAATTTAAAAATAAAATTGGTTATTTTTAGAGTTGAAAAATAAAGTTATTATATGTTATAATGTTTAATTACATTGCTAAATAATATTTTTTATTAATAATTTAATGCATATTAACACTATATTATGCAAAATAATAATAATAATTAGTTGATATTAAAAGAAAAATTATTTTTACTTTTTTAGGATTAAGCATGTTTTTGGAATATTATTAATTTACTAGGGACAATATTAATATAAAAAAAATTTAGCAACAATCCCTCATTGATCAAAATCTATGGATTTTGAACTTTTCCACCTCCGAATCCTTCAAAAAGGTAGATGAGATTTTCCAAAATCCATGGATTTTGACTTTTTTTAAGCAGTCAAACGATAGATTTGATATAAATCCATGGATTGTTCAAAATCTCTCATTTGAAATCCCTCAATCCAAACATAGCCTAAATGGAAATCAACTATGATAGAAGAAATGAAGACTATAGAAAAATTCTACTTGGAGATGGTCAAGCTTCCTGAGGGTAAGAAGACAGTAGGATGCAAATGGGTGTTTCCTATAAAATACAAATCAGATGGAACTATTGACAGGTATAAAGCTAGATTGGTCACTAAAGAATACACCTAGACTTATGGAATTGACCATCAAGAGACCTTTGCTCATGTGGCAAAAATGAATACCGTTCGAGTTATATTATCTCTTGCAGTCAATCTAGATTGTCCATTGAGGCAGTTTGATGTGAAGAATATCTTCTCACATGGTGATCTCTTGGAAAAGGTATATATAGATTTCCCTCCAGATCAAAAGGAGTTGAAGAAGGCACTGTATGGGCTGGAAAAAATCTCCAAGAGCATGGCTTGTTAGATTGAGCACCTTTATGATAGGATATGGTTTTAAGCAAGCTATGGCGGATCACACTCTATTTTATAAAAGAGATAGGCATTACCTTGCTTATTGTTTATGTTGATGACATGATAGTCATAGATAATAATCTTAATAAGATAGATGAGCTTCAAAACTACTTGTCTAAAATATGTTTATGTTTATGTTGAAGGACTTGGGAGATCTAAAATATTTCTTGGGCATTAGCATGGTCTCTTCCTCTCTCAGCACAAGTATGTATTAGATCTTCTGGCTAAAACTGGGAACTCGGCTTGCCAACCTGTTGATACACCTATTTAGCTGAATCATGGGTTAAGTATATATCCATATCAGATTTCGACAAACAAAGATTTCGGAGGCTGGCTGGTGGGAAAATTGATTTATCTTACTCACTAGACCTTATTTGTGTTATGCAGTTAGGGTTGTGGATCAATTCATGTACAAGCCAAGTGATCGACACATGGGTGCAGCAAATCGTACTTTAGCTTACTTCGCCAGGCAAAGGTATTATGTTCACAAAATATGGTCATCTAGACATTGTGGATTATACAGATTTTGATTTTGTCGGATCTAAATTGGATAAAAAATCTACATCAAGTTATGTTTCATTTGTTGGGGGCAATCTGGTGTCATGGATAAGCAAGAAGCAAAATGTGGTTTCAATGTCTAGTGCAGAAGATGAATATCGTGCCTGACATCATGCAACCACATAGCTCTCCTGGCTAAAAATACTTCTTAGCAAGCTCACGTTTGGTTCAAAACAGCTTATGACTCTCTACCGTGATAACACAAATGCTATTTAAATTGCAAATAACTCAGTGCAGCATGATCGAACTAAACATGTTGAGCTGGATAGAAACTACAACAAAGATAATGTAGACTCCGGGAAGATAAGGGTTCCTTATTAAAAGGGCATATCAATTAGCTAACGTGATGACTCATGCAGTCTCTAGTGGTCCATTCTATACGGTTCTATCTAAGTTGGACATGTGTGATATCTATGCACCAACTTGAGGGGAAGAGTTAACATACAGCTGTAGAATATTTTCTTCTATTTTGTTCCTTATTTAGATACCTATTAATGCCTTAGATTAAGGGTAATAATTTGTATAGTTGTCTTTCCTTAAATACATTGTAACTATGTATATAAATGTCCCTAAACCATTAAAAGTCATATATAGTTAGCAAATGTTAATAGCAATTGAAACTTACAAGAAAGATTATGACCTACCTTCAAGCCTTTCTTTCCACACAGTGCTCTTCAATTGAGAAACAGTTTTTGCCTGTATGAGAGCTCCTAATCTACTTTCAATCTCTTCAAGACTCATTTCTGCTGGCTGCAAATATCCAGCCAACCAAGGTAGAGTATCCATCGAGATTCAGAAAAAGGCCGTGTCATAAATGATAAGAAAAGATGATTTAAACAAAAGGCATTGAATTACCTCAACATCTTCGGGTGGTTCAATTGCTTTGGATTCAGGCCGTCCAGCTCCATCTCCTTTCTTAGTGGCACCAGATTTATTTGTCCCTCCCTTTTTATTTGTAGGCTGATAAAAATAATAATTCGATAAACATGAAACCGTGGTAGCAAAATGCAATAGTAGAAAAATCAATATCAAATCAAGAAATAAAGAAAGAGAGAGACTCACAGCCGCTGGAGCAGGCTTCTTCCCAGTAAGCATGCTTGCTGCTGACCTTCTAACAAAAGAGCCTTCTGACGTCTGCAATGTCATCCAATAATACTAATTTGTAACTTAAATGCAACCAGAAAACAATGCCAAGCAAACAATGAAGTAACAAACACTGCAATGCTAAAAGGTGGAATGAAATTAATCAAAATTCAAGAAACAAAAATATGAACTACCAATGTATTTGAAAACATCAAAATACATTTAACACATACATCAACCTCATTAGACAGAAACACAGCACATAATGTATTAAACAAATTCAAAATCTGACAGAAAATTCAATTATTTCTGAATTTCTTCCATTGCAGTAAGATGATTTGGGAGTTCAGAGGTACCTCAGTAGCAGATTACCTGCAACTAATTTTTCATTCTTAATGCCCAATAATAAATTGTTACTAAACCCAGACCAGGAATTGAACCAGACAAAAGACTCGGTCATGGTTTCACCAGTTCAATCGGATTCAACTGGGTTCTTTATTCTTTTTAATAATTATGAATTACTTATAAATAATTAAAAATACAGTATTAAAAATTCTATTAATAAAACTCATTTATTATCAAACATCAATCTAGTCATGAGGTGAGGGTTCCTTTTTTGAAAAAATAAGTCGTTAGAGTAACCAAAATAATGAAGTCCTATGAAGATGAATGGGCAAAATATGGTTGTTCTATTATGAGTGATGGATGGACAGACAAGAAAAATAGGACCCTCATTAAAATTTTTGGTAAATTCACCAAAAGGAACTTTTTTTGTTAAATCTGTTGACAATTCTAAGTATTCAAAGACTGGAGAAAACATGTTTGAGTTACTTGATAGCTTCGTAGAGCATATTAGGGAAGCAAATGTTGTCCAAGTTGCCATTGATAATGCAAGTAATAATATTCTTGGAGGTAAAAGCTCTCTTTTCATTTTTAACTTCTAAGTTCTTGGCTATGCAAGTCATTGATAATGTAACTAAATGGTTCTTGGCTTCTGTTTTTGCAATTTGCAACTAAACTTTGTTTGATTTGTTTTCAGGAAAACTATTGGAAGCAAAGAGACAACATTTGTTTTGGACTCCCTGTGCTGCTCATTGCATTGATCTGATATTGGAAGATATCGAAAAATTGCCTACTTTTAGTAGGACATTGAAGTGGGCAATGAGGTTGAATGTTTTCATCTACGTTCGACCTAGAGTAGTTAATTTGCCAAGTTTCACTAGACAAAAAAAACTTGTTCGAGCTAGTGTGACAAGATTTGCTACTAGCTTTATCACTCTTCAGTGCATACATAAGCAGAAAAATAATTTGAGAAAGATGTTCACTTTAGAAAAATGGACAATTGGTAAATGGGCCAAAGAAGCTAACAGTAAACAGGTGGCTTCTATTATCTTGATGTCCTCCTTTTGGACTAGCATTGTATATATCTTGAAGATATTTAGCCCTTTAGTTCGAATACTTAGATTGGTTGATGGCGAGAAAAAACCAGCAATGGGATACATCCATGAAGCTATGGACAAGTCTAAATAAGCTATCATGAGCTCTTTTAATAACAATGAGGAGAAATACAAAGATGTCTTTAAAATCATTGACAATAGATGGGATTGTCCACTCCATCAGCCTTTGCATGCAGCAGGATATTACTTAAATCTTGAGTTTTTCTATTCAAGTTCTGAGCTTTGTCAAGATGCAGAGGTTATGAAGGATTTTTATGCAACATTGCAAAGGTTGGTCCCAAGCATCGAAGAGCAAGATAAAATTTATAATCAAATTGCATTGTACCAAAATGCAGAAGGACTATTTGGGATTGACATGGCTATTAGGCATCGAAAAACCAAATCTCCGGGTAAACTTTAATCAAATAATTTCTTTTCCAATTAGGAATTAAATGTTATGTGACTTATATCTTAAATATTGGCATTGCAGCTCAATGGTGGAAATCTTATGGATCTTCAACTCCGGATTTGCAAAAGTTTGCTATTAAAGTACTTAGTCTCACTTGTAGTGCATCTAGCTGTGAGCATAATTGGAACACATTTGAGCATGTAAGCATTAAACAATTGAATTTAATTTTTTGCAAAAAACATTACGCACTTGCAACTTTGTTGAATTGTATTGAGATTATTTTGCTTGTAATTGCAGATTCATAGCAAGAGAAATAGACTAGCTAAAAAATGCTTGAATGATTTGGTATTTGTCAAATACAATTGAGCGTTAAAGCGTTGATATGATGCACGTGACCGCAATGATCCCATTTCTTTGCAATATATAGCTGATAGCAATGAATGGTTGATAGATGTGATGGATGAAGAAAATGATGGAGAAGATTTTGTATTTGATGATGATTCTTTGACATGGGATGCGGTTGCTAGAGCTAGTGGAGTTGGAAAGGAGGCCTATCATACTCGATCAATTAAGGAAAAAAATATTGTCTCCACATCTACATCAACTGCTAGGTATAGGCTTAAGCAAATAGAAAAGGCAAAAACCTCTCAAAAGAGGCCTACTCCTCTAATACTTAGAGATGAGGAAGAGGTGGATTTTGAAGATGAGGAAGAGGGAAGTGAAAAAGAGGAAGAGGATTTTAATGAAGGAGAAGGAGAAGAAGAAAACATAGAGCTTAGTGATGATAAATGGGTGATAAGTGATGTGAAGACTATAATTAATATTTAGTATGAGATTAGGAGTGTAGAACCTACTATAATATTAGTACAATAGTACTACTATAGAACTAAGACTTCTAGCTATTTATAAGATTATATTTTACTTTTATTACCTCTTTTACGCATGTTTTTTATTGTTTTGCCTATTGAACATTATGCCTTGATTTTTTAAATTGCTTTCCTTTGGTATTGAGTTAAGTTTATGATTTCATTTTATGTATGTGTTATGAGTTCTAGGTTTATTTTATTTCATTTTATTTTGTGCGCTTTACTTTCATCAAGCGTGCGCCTCACCTTGTGCCTCAAGCGATAAGAGCCCTTATCGCTTTGGTATGTCTTTCACCTTTAACAACTATGAATACCAAAGCCAATAATTGAATTATGGTTTCTCATTATCCTTTCAGGTGCAAAAGATAGGTTTCAACATATAAGCACATAATCCTCCATGTAGAAAGCCCAATCAAAAACTTATACTGCCATACCAAATCAAATATAGGCAATCATTGGCAAAACATTGTCACACATTTTAAGATAAAAGCACTTTCTTTGACTGGCTTCCAGAAGCATTAATACTCTGAAAGCAAGTTTTCAATAGGATGTTGACAGTTCCAGAGGAATTAATGATTTTGTAAATAAAAGAAGACAAAAAAAAAAAGAAAAGAAAAAGGAAGAACAAGAGGATAATTCATTAACAAAATTCAGAAGCATATGGTAATCTAAGAAGTAAATATACACCCACCTCTGTAGCAGGTACGCTCCCAGTAACAGCTTGAACTGTAGCTGGTGCATGATAAAAAAACACAACAGACAGAGGTAAATACTTCCAAGCTGAATATGTACAAAACAGAATCAAATAATCACAAAATGCATATAGTATAAGTCAACAAAAACAAGCTCGTACCACCTGGAACACTGCTTCCTAAACCCCCAATCATTTCAGACAGCTTCTTTTTTCTAACATCATCAAGTTTCTCCAGCGACCTCTCCAAAGGCCTCATGCCAACTGACTACAAAAGAAAAAATTACAGATAATTGTAACAGTTAATGCTAAATTTGGAGCAATATTTTAACCTCTCAAACAAATGTTAGTGCTACCTTAGCAATTGCTGCCAAAGCAGAAAAAGCTGAATCCCTCACTTCAGGGGTCCCATCATTAAGGCTCTACAAGAACCAACTTATTTAATGTCAAAATCAGCAACAAAGATCATGCCACAACAGTATCGAAAAGTAAGCAAAATCTGCAAGTCCACCACGATATAGCCACACACAAAAATTACTACATTGGTTGAAAACGAGTCATTAGCAGCTTCAAAGTCAATAAAGTGAAAATAAATCATAGACAAGGAAGGATTAAGACTAATATATGTTAAAAGGAGAATTACATTTAACAAATTTTTCTTTTTGTAAAATCTTAGGCAAAAGAAAAAGAACCTTCAATGTATGAGAATCGACTTTGAGATCTACAAATAAGTGGCATAAAAACACAACTTTTAGTTTAGCAGGCAACATTATGGGATAATTAAACAAGCTGAGTTATACTTCCAAAACAATTCTTTTAATTAATTTCATCCACTACATAATTTTCCTTTCTTTCTTTTCCTAATCTTTTGTTTGAATGTACAACATCCTAAGTTTGTGGATAGAAAAATGGTAAAATCGTGTCTTATCCAAAGCAAGGCTATATATGACCTTGGATATGCTGAACTCAGCATAGAAGGGGTGGCAATAAGACAAGCACATGCATATGACTATTTATAACTAATATAATCATAAGCAGATTGGGATGCCTGTCCAAGCAAATTCTACATCAATTTTCCCAATTTATGATTCTAGGAACCCTTTATGTCCATAAGTTATAACACTATGTAAGCATCACAAATTACTGCTCTCGGTCATTAAGAAAGCATAGCTATATATCACAGGATACAAACCGGGGTTGGCACCAGCACCAAGTTAATCAAAATTTGAAGCATCACATATATGGAAGTTGTCAATAAAAGCAAGCACAACTTTATCGCAAAATTAAATACAAATGTACTTAAAATAAAGAATTATAAATGAGACCTAAAGAAAAGAATTAAATACCTCCATACATATAGGCACATAATCCTTGTGCACCTTTAAAATAACAGCTTTGCTGCTTGTTTCAATACAAATTGTTACCCAGTTCAAAGTTAAGGAGCGCACAAGAGGAACTTTATTTTTCGCAGCTGTCCGAACATCTGTAATGAACAGCATTTACTTAATCCCAGAGTACAACTCCAAATGACATACAATTTATATTGCATATGAACAAGTACACAGAAATCCAAAATAAGAATCAAAAATATCCAAAAACCAGGTCTACAGGGCAAAACAAGAAATAAAGAAAGCAAAAGAAAAAACCTTTTGCCTTTGGAAAATGCAAGTGACTTTTCATAACAAACTTTTTACCAAGAAAAGAGGGGGACACCACAACAGTAGAAGAAAAATAATAGTAAAAGACAGTATAAAAAAAGGCAAATGAGAGAATAAAAAACTATTCGAATGTGCCAAACCGGTAAACAAGAAATTTTAATGCTCTACACTGGATACAAATAATATCAGAGAGGAATAACTTGCCTTCAACAGTGTCAACAAGATTTAAGCATCCAGACCTATGCATTGCTTGAAGCGTTTGTGTAAGTGACTCTGTCAAAGTAGGTTTCTTCTCTTTCAATTTTTCCTTTGAGAAACAAACAATTAAGAAACACATCGTTGTTAGATAAGCTTTCTATATACAGGTGGACTTATTAGAAAACACAATAATATTATTGCACAAATGTTTGAATGCAAATGAAAACACAAAAGCATATATTGCTCCAGTACATATCAACGAAAAATAACACTACGGGGAAATGCAGAGGAAGATCTTCGTATAATATCTAGTCCAATAACAATACCTTCAACCAGTAACCTATTGGGAAATTAAGGAAAAAATGAGGATATACATGCATGCATTGTAGATGCAACATGTGTGCTCACAATCACAAACACAATAGACATAAAAAGCTTGAATCATATGCATGATTCACAAAGCAAGAAGTAACACATTAACAGTGCATATAACACAACATGTAAAAGTGATATGTAGAAATTCGGACGAGTATCTAATTCAATTCAACCATAAAAAATAAAAAATAAAAAAAATCAAACATGATAAAATTGAGATCAACCAATGGCAGCATAATGCAAGAAAATATATATTTTGGCATAAACTTTTTCCTCTCTAAGTTTTTAAACGTGATGCACCAAAAAATGATAATGTGGGTATATGTGGGTGCATATAAAAATATATGACTTTATTCTACTTACAAGCAAAACTGGCAATAAGAAACGAGAACTTGCAGAAAAATGAGTTCTTAAACCCTGTGCAAGATTGCCAATAGCTTGGATTGCTTCAACTGCAACTGCTATGTTCACATCTGTAACAAGCTGCAGGGCAAAAAAAAAAAAAAAAGGAACTTTGAGCATGTTACAGGCCAAACTGCATTAGCAATTATCAAACCAAAATCAACATGAAAAGTTAAATAATTTAAAAAAAATAAATAAATTTTCTTAGTAATAGAAATCAATGAAACAGGACATAACATAACATAACATATTAGTCGTGCCATATTATCCAGAAGCTCTTAATATTGTCATGCAATATTTGTTCAGAACACCATTACTTCTAAACAAGTGTCATCATCATAAATATCAAGCCACTATGACCAGACACTAGAAGTCCTAAAAAGTTTGCAATATGAACCACCAAGATTGAGAAGCATAATGCTCTCTTGATTCAGCTAAATAAAACTGTAAAATGACTTGCTTAACTACAGAAAAGGGAGCTGAAAAAAAAATAAAAAATAAAAAAACTGATCTCACAAATTTAAAGCAGTGTATATGCTTATATGGATCTCACATATTTCATATCCATATCATACGTAACCTTAGCCCATCTAAGTTAACGCTCTAAAAAAACATTTCTTTTGTTCTTCTCAAGAAGGAAAAGAAAAGGCATACAAGATTATCAAGAAGAGCCTTCCCACAAATTCCTGAGCATAGAAATTATGATCATTCCAAACTCTTAATAAGGCATGCAAATTCAGATTACTGGAGCATAGCAAGGTTAAACCAAATTCAGAAACTTGTTTAGATTATTTGGGTTGTACAAGTCAATATCCATTCTACCATTTTCCCATTCCATAAGGATAAATTAAAAGCCACACTTACTCAAGCACTCCTAATACACCATATGGTAAAGAAATATACAGGAATTACATACAATCAACCTCCAAAAAATATCTCAACCAGATCATTGCAGTAAAACAAATAGAGTATTTATCATGCTACATATGCTGAGATCCAATACAAAATTAATAATCAAGAACAGAAGAACCCCACTGGACTTATGCAGTTCATCCTAGACTGTGTGCTGCACAAACAGTAGCTGCTTAAGCTTAACATAAGAGGAACCAAATACATTTGAAAAAAGAAAGTAACGAACAAAATCATGGAAAACCAACCTTACCATCCAATGGAAAGTATTAGTTCTAGTAGCTAAAACTGAAGCAAGATACCTTCTTCAGTGTCCGACAAACTTCTGAAAAATCACCAGGTGCTATCCTTTTTGTAGAAGCCAGCTTAGTCAGCTCTGCAACAGCCTCCTTTCTTTCTGACCACTTAGTAGCTTTCTGAAAGCACAATTATTAATTAATGAAACTTTGTAAATTATTAATAAGATGGCAGTCCATCTAGAATAACATAATGTCACAGGAAGAGAGAGCACTGACCACTCCATCCCAAAATCCAGACTTGTCCAGAGGAGACAAAATATCTACAGGATCGACAAGCTCATACTCATCTATTTCCTGAGGAGCTGGCAATTGGTGCACATATGAACATTGACATACGAATTAGAAAGATAGATAGATAGATGGCAGTAGGTTAATCGCATACCGTCTTCTGCAGCTTCTACTGAAAGGCCAGGACCTGCAACTTCAGATACAGCCTCTAGCTCTGGCTCTTTGTCTTGCTCAGATCTATTTAATAAGCATACATAAAATTAAGCAGAGAAGAGAGAGATACTCAAACTGATACTTCACACCATATACTAACAATACCATATACTGACACCAAAACTTCCCACATCCTAACAGCTACCAGAAGAAAAAAGATTAAGTGAAGTATATCTAAAGAAAAAGGCAACCATCTCTTTGCAACATTCACCTAATCTTGCGAGATGGCTTGGCTGTCCCCGTGACATTAACTAGCTCAGCCTCCAGTTCTTTTTTCTTCAAAGAGAAAACAAATTTATAAGTGAAAATGGCAAGAAAACAGGTAAAGATTAAGTTATCAAAATTAAAAGCCATTTATCATACCATTGTATCCCTCATTTTCTCAAACAAAATTGATTTCACAGGGTCCTTCCCAATCCAACGACAAAGCTCCAGAGTTAGACCCTTGGAGGATGCACGAACATTCTGATCCTGATGATCAAACAATTCTGGAAGCATCTTCAAAATCCGTTTTGGGGGAACAACTTTGGCTCCAAAATCACTAATTGCAAACATAATGACATGATACACTTAGACAAAACAACTGAAAAAAAAAACACTTAGCAAATTTGAAATGATGCTCAAACCTCAAAGCTTGAAACATGACATCAACTGCAGGGACAACAGCTTTAGCAACTTTATTTTTTATTGCTTTCTCCATAGCGTCCTAGAATTAGCACATAAATGTTGTAATTTCAGGAAAAGACTGATCATTTTAAAAAAATCAACAAACTTGATCAGCTGCCATAGGACGAGAAATGTCAATCTAAATGGCCATCAAAAACCTCAATCATATGCAGCACCAAAGATATCTAAGATAAACAACTGCAACCACCAAGAAAAGGAGAAGATATAACCCTAACCACGTGGGAAAAGTAGAAAGAATTACTAAAAAAATATCATCATACTGGCATCAAAATCACCAGTGCCCTCAAAACATCCCAACTGCCCCAGTAAAAAGCTCAAGACATTCACCTTCAAAAATATCTTTAAGTTCTAAACCCCATGTGCACCTTAAATACCTCTACTTGCCAGTTCTCAATACTCAATATAACCACTAGAAAAAAATAAAAAGACAAAAAAAGCATTACGAAATAAAGGAACAACAATAGAGTTCTGAGCACAAGGTGATAGCAGTACATAAAGAATCAGAAACAAAAATGACAAGCAGTAATCCCACAAAATCCGACAAAATTATTCATATCCAGAAAACTCTTCCATCTCAACATCTTATGAATTATTTTCTAATTCAAACACACCATGGATTATACAACCAGTTCAGATTTCATCCAACAGCGCCTGAGGATTGAAGAATACTTTGTGTTTTTTCAACAAACACAATAATTTAAAAAAATTATAAAAAAAAAGGACTTCTAATTTCCCCACATATGCATTACTAACTTATCAATTATTATGAATGTATCTGCATTTATAGTATCAACAGAAAAGGCAAACTAGAATAACCCTTACAAGAAATATGCTCAAAACAGTCCATCTACAAGCAATAAAAAAACATTATTTCTTCAAGCAAAGTTCAAAAGCAAAATAAACAAGATAATAACATATTAATAATTCCATAGACACTAGACATATCATATACAACAGCCAGTCAAAAACAAAACTTGCATTTTATTGAAATAGTTGAATAGTTGAATGTATAAGGCATAAGGCATATCCAGCCACTTGTATTTGTCAATTTTTGAAATTTTGCCCGCTTGATCCGTTTTGGTCCAAATTGCTCTTTATCTTTCGTTTTGAGTCCACTTTGCCACTTAATATTTCAAAAACACGAGACTCGGCCACCATACGATGACGTGGCATGTCAGAAAACTCATTGCACACGAAATACACGCACTATTTTTTGGTATAACAAGGGGCATGTTATGATGAAAATTTGAATTTCTAGGAGGGCAAAATGGACCAAAAACGAAATATAATGAGCAACTTGGACCTAAAACTAGTCAAGGGAGCTAAATGGCAAAAATGGACAAATACAGATAGCTCAATATACCTTATGCCAATGCCTAATAATGTTAATAAAAATTATCTACGAACAACCTAATATAAATTTCTTGATATATAACATTAGTGAAAAAAATTTAAAATCATGATGCTAATAATAAGAAAATACCTGCGTATAAAAAGACAAATAGACATGGCAATATATCTAAGAAAATGCCACATAGTAAAATAAACATGGCAACAAGTTTTAAACAAAAAATTGCTATATAGTGTTTACTCTTTACTAAAGGTAAAAGCTACAAAAATTATAATGAATTAGAGCTATATCATCAAGAATAGTCTAAAATAAAATCACAACAAGACATAACTAGAGTAAACATTTAACAAAAATAAGCAGAGTAAAGTTTTATCAATTATCATCCATGTAAAATTGTCATTGTATAAGTCAATGAGGTTATTTTAGTCATTGAGGATGTCACTTTTCATGGCACTTCATACAGACATAGAAAAACACAAAAAAAAATTAACTTAAAGAAATGGCAAAACTGAAATTAACTGATTTTAATCAAAGAGCATTGCCCTTTGTTATATCTAATGGGTATACAATAAAAATGCAAGGGGAAAAATAAGAATAAATTGAAAATACCATAGGAAAGAGAAAAATCAAATACTGCATAAAAAAACAAGAAAACAAATAATGAGATCGTAATCAACAAACTTCAATAGGAATATTATAGAATCAAGGGTGATACATTTAGTGCTTTCTTTACAGATTAAATGAGGTCCAGAAATGAACTTCCATAAAAGCCAACCTAATATTGATAAAATAGCAAAATTGTAACAAGTAGAGTATGGAAGGATATTTTTTGACACTGCAAATAGCCATACTTGGTGATTTTTTATATGGAGTATGATAAATAGTTGTGATAATAATTTGCTTATGGAGGTTACTGCCCTTCAAGGCATCAATATAGATATAGGAAAGAAAAAAATAGTATGAATAAAAGAATATAATATGAAAAGGAAGGAAGTAAATAATAATAGTGAGACAGTAAAATAGTTAAAAATTTCTTTAGGGTAATGGTGATAGTTATTGTTTCATAAATATAGAAAAAAAAAACACAAATAACAATAAAAGAGGGAAAGAACATAAACCGATGGAATTAAGTAATACATATTTATAAAGGATTATCATCCCATTTCCTTCCCTCCCCACAAACACCCAAAAAAAAGTGGGACAGAAGACGATAATTATTTCTTTCTACTTTTACAAGAATATAAACCCACAAGTGTTAACAAGTCCTTCACCAATACCACTAATACCCATGAAATGGCTGAATTGAGAGAGTTGATCCCATAGCTGTCTAGTTCAAACCAATTAAACAAGCTACAGCTACCATTCAATAGTTTACAAATTAAATTTCATGAATACTAACAAACCAATGTAGCATTTGAAACTTGCAATACATAAACTAATATTTCAAACATTTTTTGTTAAATTTTTACTGGCAAATTTCGAACATTGAACCGGGAACTGATTTTGTATTTTACTTCAAAAAACGATCTATTTATTTTATGTAGGCATGCATTTTCTCTTTGCATTTTGCACAACCTTCAGTTTTTTGGTTTTCAGAGTAAACAATACTAATAAAAAAGAAACATTTCAAAAGTGACAACAAATATATCCTTAATAAAATGTCATAGCCAGTTCGTTAAAATAAGTCATTAGTGAAGTATGTCTCGATAAGCTCATTCAGTATCACCATAACACATGGAACCTTAAATTATAAATTGTCAAAGTCAAAATTTCATTAGCTTCCAGAATCACTTCAAGAAAGTAACAACTCCACTAACAAAAATGTATATCCACTTTCTATTTGATCCAAACACCAAAATTAGCAATTTGAAAAGTCTCAAATTCTCAAATCACATACTATTATGTGCTCCAATTTCTGGTTAGAACAGCACGTATATTGTTTGTTCTTTATGAAACGCCAGTCGAAATAGAAGTGAACATCAAAAAAGATAAGAGGCAAAAGCAAGAAAAAGGCGATAAAATGGCTAGAACTCCTACAGTAATATTTCACTTAGTTGGAGAACTGAGCACCTATTCAAATTATGAAACTGAGATGGGCACCTTACCTTCACACAAGAATATCAACAACACATATATTGTCAAGTGATTCCAATTTTGAATTGCCTAAACATGTAAACAACATTCTGAAAGCATCAAGACAAAATGATTCCAGCGTGTTAAATTTATGCATGCATGTTCCATAAAGGTATCCATTAAAGAGAAATTCAGCCTTGTGAAAAGAAACTCAGTTAAATGATAATGAACCACAAAAATAGTGCAGAAAAGCATGCATTGTCAATTAAAAGCAACAATAGATCAGTTTAAATGTAGAGGATTAACGAGCGGACCAAAAATACTTCAACAGCTTCCAACTCCACCCAAAGTATGAATGCAGTCTGAGCCTTTTCCACTGTTTTAGGACGACCAGTGAGGCATTTAGCCACAATGGCATCGCAAACCTCCTTTGCATACCTGCACACACAGTCCCCAGTTTACAATTCAGTAAGCAATAGAATATTTGCATGAATGAACAAAAAGATAAACGTCAAAAATTTCCTTCACCTTCCAGCATCAGCATCTGCAGCTCGCAAAAAAGCAATCAACGCATCAAGAGCCTTCTCTTGAACTGGCGCATTTGAATCTGCCACGGTCTTCCTAAAAAGCGGACCTAAATCCCCCAAATCAAAAGCAGAAAAGTTCAAAAACGCATCCACATGAACGCACATTCCGCGTATATAATTCAAATCCACACAGATCGATCATGCAAGTATAAGAATCAGATCTGAGCTAGAGAAACTAGAATGGAAATGAAAACCCTAAAAGAAATTCAAAAGGAAAAAATATAACTCACAGAATTCACGAAGGCGAGGGTCCTTGGGATCGGTAATAGAATCGCAAAAGGCAGCTAAGTCGATGTTGGCCTCGTTTCGCACCTTCCAGTTCTTATGCAATAGCCGATCTTCCCATGGCAATTTCTTTGCCTCCTTTAACAATTTTTCTTCTTCCGACATTGTTTCCTTCAAAATCTACAGCTATATCTTATCAATCTCTGTAATGCAGATAGTTTCGCTTATCTCTACTCTTTTTCTTTCCTTAGTTTATTCCTCCGCCGAGTGCCGGCGAGAGAAGGGAAAAGTGGGGGGAAAACTGGCAAAACGAGTGTAGAGGGGTGCGTACCATATGTTTTATCACTCAAAACTCAAAAAGAGAGAGAGAGAGAGAGAGAGAAGGGTATTTTGGGTTGTACGTTTTTTATGAGTGATTTCTCCACGCGATATAAATTAGTTTTTCAACCACGCTCCAAACAAGGGGAGAACTCTATGTCAATGAGAATAGGGCGTGCTGAATTCGAGCCTGTTTAGCGCGTGCAATATTTTATTTTGACAGTGCTACGGCCGAGCAGTGCAATTTTATAGGACCATTGAGTGGGCCCCAGCTGATAGCACTCTGGGAGCGGAGATTAGCACTGGCTCCCCTCAAGGAGGTCTATATCAAAAAATTCACATGCCTATCTGCTAATCCTCCGTGAAAGAGACTATAGGAAGTTTTAGCTTTATATTCTTGGAGCCCTCAGATTCACCAACTGCCAGATCTGACCCCAGATTGTGTGATTATTCTGATCAAAGTAGGATGATCTGACGGCTGTTATTGAAGTTCTTGCCCCGCCTTAACAGAGGTGCGCTCGTCATTTTAAATTAAATCGTTGTTATTTAGCCGGCAGTTTTTTTCTTTTTTTTTTTTTAATTTTATTATTAAATTGTTGTTTGTTGAAATTGGTAGACCAAATGGAGCCTCTTCGAAGTATGAACTTGGAAAATAATTTTTCCTCTGCATGATTGGGTGATTAAGCACTGTTTGACGAGTTGTTTAAGAGAGCTTGAAAAGGTTATTTCATTTACACCCTTCAGCCTCTTAATTATGTTCTGAAATACAATTCAAATTTTAAACTTTGACTTAGTATAATCAAATCATATTTACCTATTTAATGAGCTAGTAGCTAATAGTTATTAGTTGGTAACTATTGGCTGATTGATAGTTGATTAGTATTGGTGTTTGATAAAACTAGTTAAGTTATTATTGTTAGAATGTAAATGGATATAATTTATATTATACAAAGTATATATATTTTTATATGAAGTATAAGTAAATAAAATAATTATTTTATATAATTA
>CATIWF010215214.1:0-27499 GCA_949630135.1 Balakata baccata
AGTGATTAGCTCATTTTGGAGGTGCATTCTGTATAGAAGATATGGAACACAGGTCACCGGCCAAGCCTCACCAATCTCTCTCCTTGCATTGCACATTTCTATAGGGATATGTCTTTTGTGTTTTGGACTGTATGTATGTACATGTATAATATAGTGAATACGCAGTGATGTGATATATATATATATATATATCATATATATATATATATATAGTCAAGCTGTTATGCTTTGCTAAATTACTAAATGCAATAAAGTAAATGTTATATGATTCAAAAAAAAATTTATCCCTCATTATAAATAGGACTATATCTAAATGTAATTTGTAGGGATGTTTTGATGCATTGTCTCTTAAAGTAATGGCTGACATTAGGGGTGTTCAAATATTGTTTGATGGTTATAGATGGGTTTTGGCCAACTCAGTCATAATATAGATGGATGATGCATGCAGTGAATATTTGTACTCATTTTTTGAGATTTGGGCACGAATTGTTATAAAAAAAAATATATGATATTCTCTTATTTTTATTAGAATGTTGAATAGTATCAAATGTAAAACTCAACAGTGGTTTCTTACAATTCTGTCTTCTTTATGTTCTCAAAAGAACGGCTCATCATTTTCTACAGATTTAGTTTCTGCAAATTTCTCACCATCACAAGTATTTAATGTAAAAAAGGAATAAGTGGAAGTTACCTCATTAGAGTTATCCTCTAAAGCCATGAAGCATAAGTTGGCTATATCTTCTTGGCTCTCCTCATTATCACTTGATGTAGGATCATCCTATGTAGCTTTATGGCTTTTGTCTCCTCCATCCTTATGAGACTTGCCATTGTACTTCTTGAGCCTTAGACATTTGGATTTTATGTGGCCTTTCTTTCCACATTCATTGCACTTTATCTACTCCTTATTCTTGTTGAAGTTGGATGAGGAGCCTTTGAACCTTGAGGCCCTTTGCTTGTAGTTTTTGATAGTCACATACTTGTTGACTATCATTTTCTTTACTCTTCTAGATAGTATGGCTATCTCCTCATCATCTTCTTCATTTGCCCCATCATCACTAATGAGGTCAAAGTCTTGAACCTTTGAGGAGGTGGTGCTTTCCTTGAGAGCAATGGGCCTTTTTTTCTCTTTTTCTCCTTCAAGCTCCTTTTCTCTCATAAGAGCCATCTCATGTACTAGAAGCTTACCAATGAGCACATCGGTGGGAATGGTGCTCAAATCCTCATTGCTTCTTCTATACCCACCACCCTTGAACCATAATCCTTCATTGGAAGACTTCTCAAGATCTTGTTATTTATATCTTTAAGGCTTGTATGTCTTCCATATTTCTTCATATTGTTGATAATGAAAAGTAGGCAGTTTGCCATGTCAGTGATGGTCTCATTAGGCTTTATCTTGAAGAGTTCATATTCATTCATTAGGAATTGAATCTTCCTTGGATGCTAGATTTAGGGGCTAGTATCAACCTAATGTCCCATTTAGTTTATCAACAGCTTGGGAAAGGTAACATACATCCAACTAACGCATGCCTTCAACTAGCAGATGGGACAATTAGGCATCCAAGAGGTATAATTGAAGATTTACTGGTAAAAATTGGTAAGTTGATTGTTCTAGTGGATTTTATTATAGTTGACATACCTAATGACCTATAGGTAATCCTTCTTAGCCGATCCTTTATGGCTATGGTTGAAACTGTCATTGATGTTAAAAGAGAAAAATTAAATATGATAGTTTTAAGAGTGACCATGGAACTTAATATGTATGAATCTCAATCAGATTTTTCTCCTCCTATTGCAAATAAGTTCTCTTTTGTTAATTATGAAACTATTTATGGTTTTAGAATGCAAAAGTTGAGAAAAAAATTGATAATTTAGATGGTATTGCAGGGAAGAATGATAAGTTAGGGGCAAATTCACGCCCTCCTTAAATACCAAAATTAACAAAGTCTTGCCTATACTTTAAATGTGGTGCTTCATGGGAGGCAATCCATATTTAATTTTTGCATAAATTAGTTTTAAATTTGGTTTCTTGAATTTTTATTTTTTTGTTTTAGCTTTGAACGATATCTGGAGTCTAATTTATATTTTTGTGTAGTAATGAGGAAACTGGAGAGTTATCGCAAAGTTATAGATGTCATTTTAGCACGAAGTCATGTCACTAGAAGTACTGCCATTGTACCCACTGGCACAAGTGTCACTTTTATACTCGAAGGGATGGTATTGCATACAATGACATGAGTGTGTCCTTCTCTACTAAAGAACAACATGACCGTGTGAGTAGAGATTACAAAAAGAAGAGTTTCACCTCATAAAAAGGAAAAGAAATAAAAAATCAATTGCTTAGTGAAATAAAAAAAGGAAAAATGGGAAAAGGCAACCTGCCATCTCCCAAGGAGTGAAAAGAAAAAAATAATAATAAAAAAGAGATATTCTGATAAAAAAAAGTGAAAAGTTAGGAAATGATCAGCAAGCTCATGCTTTCGATAGTCTGCCACAAAGAGCTATCACAAGCATGCCTTTCCTCGCCTATCATGCCATGCTAATCTATTCTTGCCTCATCTGCTCACTAGTAGAAGTATTTGTTCTATATCACATGTATCACATTAGGTAAATTGGCTCCATTCTATTCTCTTTTATTCATTTTTAATTTTTATTTGACCCCCCTCTGCATATTTACTTCTCCAATTCAACTAAGATCATCATAATTTTTTCTCCTATTTTCCTTTGCAAATTTCTTGCATTATTGTATTTTGTTTACTATTCACCATGCCTAAGAATGCTAATTATCTGGGTAAATATAATGTCAAGAATATTTCCACCATGTATCGTTTTTTATTCCATATTTATTATAATGAGGAAGGTCTGAAGTGTATGAGATTTAATAGACGACCATTTATTGCACCTAGATTCTTGGATTTTGACACTTTAACAGAGTTAGCTAGTTTAGGTGAGGTGTTGGCTTATGCATAAAATGTAGGGTGGTCAATTTTATTTCCTTGTTAGATCCCAACTTTAGGGAAATGATGCTTGAATTTTATACCACACTAGTTATTAATGACACTTGCACAAAATTGTATTTAGATTGAGAGGCACCGAATATATGGTAAACTTGAAATTATGCATGACATTTTTGGATTTTTTCTAGATGGAATTAGGGATGTACCAGATGACTTTGATATTGAATAGGCTTTGCACACCCTGACTGGGAAATATAATTTTAATCTAGAAATGCATCACCTTCATATTTTAATAATCCATGAATTAATGTGTTGCATAAATTCATGAGTCGTGCTATTTTTAGTAAAATTGAAACTAATTAAGTGTCTATGTCTGAATTATTTTTATTATGGTGTTTGCGATTTGGAACTAGAGTTTGCACTTTTTCATTTATTTTCCAACATATGCATTACACTATACGGCACAATAAATATGCATTAGGATTAGGACACGTTATTACTACTTTTGCTCAGTATTTTTTTCAATTTGATCACACTTTGTACTTTAACGCCTATGTCAAGTTCAAGTATTCTTAATAGAGTTGTCTTGTATAGAGCAGGTTTAGTAAAAAGAATAGGCAATTCTTTCCAATAGAAACCAGTAGTGGCTCTAGAGCAGCCCCAACCAGAGCATCAAGATTAGTTGTAGGAATAGCTTTAAATGTTAATGTAGATCCACCTTCTGCCGTACAACTACTCCTGGATTGGTAGGACTGATTGAACAAACACAAGAGGAGCAGCTGCAAATGATATATGAATTTTTATCACGTTTTCCTCCACCTAATTAGTGACTTATTTTGACCCAAGGGAGTATTCTTTTTCCCCTCTTTTATTTTTATTTGTTGTTCTATTGTAATATTGAATACAATATTGAGTTTAGGGGGGGAATAATTATTTCTCTTAAGTGTTAATTTTGTATTTTTTTTTTCAATAAAAAATATATTTTCTTTAAAAGAAAAAAATTCAATTCTTTTTATTTATTTTTGTGTGAAGTTGCATGTTTTTGTGTGTTTGAAATTTATAGGCTTGGTTTTATCTTTAGTTTTCCCATTAATTAGTCTATGAAAGTATGCTATACCATGCCATGGTTAGGATTATATGATTAGAAAACTTATAGTAATTTTAATATTTTTAATACACTTTTATTTAAATTTTTCTAACTTAATTATTTTTATTGCTCTTATTATATAAAGTTAGTAGTAATTTAATTAGGTTGTCAATTTGTAATTATCAATACTATGTATTAAGTCATTAATACTTTCATACCACCTTTTATTTTTTTTTTCCATGAGCTTTTGAGCCATTATAGAGCTATTATCATTGAAAGTTCTTCTCTTTATTTATTTTGTGTGAACAAATTCAAACATAATAAGATTATTCTAGAATTTGCATGAGATTGCAATTTTTATTGTTAAGATGTTTAAATGATAGAGGCACCTAGGAGTATCTTTTTTGGATTTCTTTTATATCCTATCCTGACTTTACCCCTAGTTAGCCTCTTTGAGCCTAGATCTTCTTTCATTGTTTAACCACTTTTTAATTAACCAAATTTATCCTTTGTTTGTTTATCCCTTTTTTTTTGTTACCCATAATTATAAGGGTTAGTATCAGTTAGAAAAAAGATTATGAACACAATTTTCTACAGTTTGAGCTTATTATGTGAGTTCCTGAATTTTGAGCTATAGTTATTAATTTATTCAAAGTGTGCAAAGAGAAAAATAATAATAAGGATTCTAAAAAGAAAATTTGATTGAAAAAGCAAAACGAGAAAAAAAGGAAAAAGTGCATATTTTCGAACTACTCTCTTGTGTATATTAAGTTGAACTCACTCTAATAATTGTAGAAAGTTGAAATCAATTCTATATTTTTAATTAGTGCTAGTACTTGTAATTGGTCAACCTTATTTTCCTTTTTCCCACCTTGTTTACCCTAGCCATGTTACAATCTTGTAAAGATCTCTTGATATTTATCTTGGTGATATTGTAAAAAGTGGAGATTGAATTAGGATGCAAACCTATAGAAGTGCTTGTTGTATTTTGAATGAGAGCTTGTTTGAAATTATTACCTAAACACTTTGAGGGAATAAAGAGATGTGAGAAGATAAGCGTAGGAGAATTTAATACATATGTTTTTTTTATATATTTTTGTAGATAAATAGCTTTCTTAGATTACTGCCTACTATATATATGGAGCAATGATGTAATTAAGTTGGTCTATTTTTAAATGTTAGTATGAGATGAGTATTAAAATTTGTTCTTAGTATAACTAGTTGTGTATTTTAATTTTGGCATAGTTGGTGCATTTGTGAGACTTAAGGACTATTAAAGAAACGACCAAGCTTGTGAATTTTATTGTGAAATTTGTCTGTGAATTTTATTTTAGTTGTGTAATTATGTATTTGCATGTTTGTTTTTGTTCTTCAATGCTTGAGTATAGCTTGGGGACAATCAATGTTTAAGTGTGGGAAAATTTGATAAGTTTGATATTAGTATATTTTTAGAGTGTGTTTTATTAGTTAATTGTAGAGTTTTAATTTTAGTTTTGGTTATTCAATTTGTTATTTGTTTTATTTCAGGTCACTAGTAATTTTTGGGTGAAATATGGAGATTCTATGCAATTGGAGGACCAAAAGGAGTATTTTGCATCAACATGTCCATGCTAATTCAACACGAGGTCATGTTGTATGTATAAAAAATGCAACACGAGCATCAACACACCCGTATTGATTGTGGACCATCAATTTTATAAATTTTCTAGCATGTTCGTGTCGATATAGCATGCCTATGTTGATTTAAATTTATAGCTATTGTGCACGACTCACAACATTTGACATGCTTGTATTGATTTTACAACTTAGTCCAAATTAGAAAAGGACTCCATAATTAACTTGGCTTTGATTGGTGGAGAATTATTTTGGAAAATATTTTTAGTGGGAAAATAATTCTAAAAGGGAAGTATACTCTAAATAGGACTTTTTATTTTTATTTCTATCAGACTTTAGCTTGGGTTACGGGAGACTCTCTTCCTTGGTTTTTACTTTTTCTCTATTTTTCGTTTCTCGGTTTGTTCATTCTATTCCATTCGACTTTTGGGGATTTTTACTGTACTTCAATTGAAGAGACTGGAATTAATTATTGGAGATGCGTGAAGAATCAACCAGAGATTAGATGACCTATATCAATTTTTTGTTTAGGATTCGGCATTCTAAGGAGCTTTTCTTTTCTTCTACTATCTTTCTATGATTTGGCATTCTAGGGAGCTTTTCTTTTCTTCTACTATTTTTCTATTATAATGTTTAGTTTAATATTTATTGTAAGCATGACCATTGCTATGATAATACTAGGCTAAATCATTCTTGGTATTTAGTTAGTTGAAACCAATTTTGTATTGAATATCTATTTTTCTATGAAATGAATTTTGTATTTTTCAGTATCAATTACTCTTCATTAATTTTTGTAGTTGATAATTGATTGATCAATAATTATTAATTTGGAAATAAAAATCTTAGGGTTTAATTATTAGGCGAACCACTTGTAATTAACCTAAAAATTGGACTGGACACTAATTAATTCATGATAGTATTTAATTGGTGATAAAAGCGAGAGCTATAAAATTCAGATTTATTGGGACTGAATTAATTGAGGGAAATACGAAATTGGGGGATGTTAAGCTAAGTACTTGTTTAATCCTATTGATTTAAATTGACTTTTTCATTGCTTTCAATTTATTTTTAGTTTTAGTTTAATTACTCAAATTCTCAAAATCATATTAGAATTTTTAGGATTTTATTTTCTCGTGTTTATTGGTAATTTTAATTAATTTGGAATTTAAGTTGAACCGTTCCTTATGAGATCCACCTCGGGAATGAACTTATCGGTATTGCAATCGGTTCGTATACTTACGAGTACTAAATTTGTTGCATCATAAACTCTTTCTCCAGGATGGTAGCATGCTTTGAAACAAATACCTTTTGTATCGGTCACACTCAGCTTTAGGCTTATCTGACATTGTCCGCTTTGCATAGCTGGACAATCTCATACTTTCAAATAAGAAAGAATATGCTTCTTCTTATTCCATATCTCATGTGGAGTAAGATCAATTGACTTGGAAGGGACCTTACTCAAAATGCAAACAACGGTCTCTACTGCATATCCCCAAAAGCACTTAAACAGTTCTATAAATCCCATCATAAACCTCACCATGTCTAACAAGGTTTGGTTTCTCTTTTCAACCATACCATTGTATTATGGTGTGTAGGGTGGAGTCCATCGGGATAAAATTCCATTATCCTTAAGAAAAACTTGAAACTCTTGGCTTAAGTATTCACCACCTCGATTAGATCTAAGTGATTTAATACTTTTGCCAAGTTGTTTTTCTATTTCGTGTTTGAAGTCTTTGAACTTTTCAAATGCATCAAACTTGTATCTCATAAGATACACATACCCAATTCGTGAATAAACATTGATAAAGGTAATGAAGTAGGGATAACCACCTCGGGCGTGTACAGACATTGGGCGATATACATCTGAATGTATTAGGCCCAATAGCGTAATGGCACGTTCAGCCTTTCCACTAAAAGGTGATTCTGTCATCTTGCCTAATAAACAAGACTCACATGTGTCATATGATTCATAATCAAATGACCTTAAACTACCATCCTTGTGTAGTCTAGTCATACGCTGCTCACTTATATGGCTAAGGCGACAATGCCATAAGTAAGATGATTTTGGTTTTATTATTATTATTATTATTATTATTATTATTATTATTATTATTATCAATATTGAAGATAGAACCAGACATATCAAGAATATAATTTCCATTGCAAAGAGTTCCAGCTCCATAAAAAATATCATTTTATACTATAGAGTAACCATTGCTACTAATAGTTAAAGTAAATCCATTTCTATTCAAACTAGAAGCAGAAATAATATTCTTAGTTAAAAAAGGAACATAAAAGCAATTGTCTAATTCTATTACAAGCTAACTTGGGAATGTCAATACATAAGTTCCTACAGCTAATGCAACAACTTTTGCTCCATTACCCACTCGCAGGTATGACTCTTCCTTTTTGAGTTATCTACTATTCCTTAGGCCCTACATATTAGTACATATATGTGAGCCATATCCGGTATCTAATACCCAAATGTTATTACTAGAAATAGTATTAACTTCAATAACGAATATACATGAAGTAGATGGGCCATCTAATATCTTCTTCTTCAAAGACTCTAGATAAGCTTTGCAATTCCTCTTCCAATGGTCATATTTGCCATAATGGAAGCAAGTCCCTTTTGGAGTAGTCTCTTTGGCCTTCTTCTTGGACACACCTCCCTTAGGCTTTGTGGACTTCTTCTTGTTGTTCTTTTTCTTCAAATTAGAAGAATCTATTAGCATCACAGCCTTACTTTCCTTCTTGATAGAAGGCTCAGCTGTCTTGAGCATATTGATATGCTTGGACATTATAGATGTAATCTTATTCATCCTATAGTTAAGTATAAATTGCGTATAGCTATTGGACAAGTTGGTTAGAATTAAGTCTATACTTAATTTGTGGTCCATCGTAATGCCCAAAGTACCTAGCCTCTCAATATATCCATTCATCTTCAGTGCATGTTGCATTGGAGATTTCCTCTCAACCATCTTTGAGCGGAAAAGCAACTTTGAGACCTTGAACCTTTCGGATCTCGCTTGCACATCAAAAAGCTCCCTGAGATGGTAGACTAGGATATTGGCATCTATAGCCTCACAATGCTTCTGAAGCTCTTGTGACATAGTGGCAAGCATAATACAGCTCACCAGCTCACTATCATCCAGATGCTTTCTATATGCCAAGCGATCATCATCACTAGCATCAGTAGGTGGAGAGGGAAATGGCTCATTTAGGAGATAAGCTATCCGCTCAGTCTTCAGAACTATTCTAAACTTTTGCAACCAGTTTAAGAAGTTTGGCCCAGTCAATTTGTTTGACTCCAAAATTGAATGTAAATTCATATTTGAAGACATAATGATGATTCTAATAACCTAAATAAAAATCAATCATGTTAGAGAATGTACATGAATGCATGATATTAGGTCTTTAATAAAACGCATTAAGGGTCCCATTATTTTATTACAAACTCTTAGCCCTCACTATGAACTTGAGAGAACCCGTTAGAAGTTCTCATAGTGGGTTGATATCCAATTCCAACTTAAGAATGACCTTGAGTGTGCTCAACAAGCCTTCTTAGGTCAAATCGGTAGGTATTTGATTCATAACAATTGCATCTTGTATGCAACTACCGAATTGTGCTATCAACTGATTGATGTGTGCACAAATCATTGAGCTATCAACTCTTAATACATGTACATCTCATGTACACTTGTCCAACATCGCCTCTAATTCACATTGACCTTGAGTGTGCTCAACAAATCAATGGAATCAGTTAAGCCCAGCCCATTAATCATGAAATCACATTTCAATGGTCCAAATATATTCTTATAGAGCGGACTTGAGTGTGCTCAACAACCCAACATCTAGAAGCACTTTGGTTTTCCTTAATTAATGGAAAGCATTATACTTAATTATTATTTATTAAGGGATTTTATTAATTTAGTCTTATTATTTTATAGCATGCATAATATATATCCACTCATCAGATAGACATACATTCGATAGTTATAGTAACTATATGGCATGATTATAGAAAATTTAACATCAATCCCTCAAACTATAGAAGGACTAACTAGGTCTAACCTAGGTAGATTCATGAATTACAACATACAAATAGAAATCAAATTCCTATTCTATATCTTCTTGTAAATGATGCCTTTTTCTTATTACTTCTTACTCCTTACATCTCCATATATACTAGTCCTATGTAATTTAATTATATAATTCAAAAGAGAAACCTCAATATATATTTAAGGGGAGTGAGATGAGGAGAAAAATACAAATAGAGAAATATAAGAAAAGGCAGGGACACGCAAGCCCTATTTAAGAATTTATAAAATAAAAATCAATGCAAGAGCAATCTAATCGGTCAAATTCGTAATCATCTATCATATCATCATATACCCTTAGCATACATTCTCCAATGCAAAATGCAAATAATCTAGAAAATCAATAATTTTGGATTCTTATTTGGCCTACTCATATTTCGATTATTTAATCTCATTAAATAATTATATGAACCATTAGAATCACTTTCTAATATGGAATTATATTTAATTACATCAATTCCTAATTTGAATGTAATTTCAATCTTAAATTTAATTCCATAATCTCATTATTAATTAATATCCAAAATTTCAGAAAATTAAATCACCTTAAATTTTGACACTAAAATAATTAAACAATGTAATTATACTTGTAGGTCAAAATCTAGTCACACTAGAACAAAATTAATTTAATCCAAAATTCAATTCGAATCAAATTCCAAAATTCCTAGTAATTCCAGAAACATCTATCATCTATTTGGGCATTCATAGACCAACTTAAGTCAATCCAAAGTACAATCTCGAATTAGCGAGCCAATCACAAAATACCCAAACTGAATTAATTAACTACTATAATTAAAATGGAATCTAACGGATCAAATTAAAATTACTAACATATTTAAAAGTATCAAAATAAATTTACAAAACTCATATTTTATGAATTAAAGGTGTTGGAAAACAAGAAATTACAAAACAAAATAGAAAACCGAAAATGAACAGTGTCCCAATAGGGAGACCTTTTCCTACACAAGACGTTTGCGATTTCTAGAAAAACAAAATGAATCAAAACTGTTCTTTGATCTATTCTAACCCAAAACAAATATTACAAACATATTTCTAGGTCCAAGTCATTAGCCCATAATAGAACATAACTTGGAATTAACATCAAAATCGTTTTAAACAATTTAAAACCAATTTATCGACAATTAGAATAAAATTCCACTAATTGAATTATACGAATCATATTCATTTTAATTCACTCAATCATCATTGTGTATCCTTCATCACATTAACAGAAAATAAAATATGAATAGAAACGACTATTTCCAATCTTATTGAAATTAAGAACCCTAATTATCAATTTTTCATGCAATCTTATTGTTCTTCAAATTAAAATTAATCATAACAATCATTAGGAGGGTCTGATACCATTGTTGGGATTCTAAAACATATCACATACATCTAGAGGCATCAGAAACTTAAAATTTTAATCTCAAACCAATGGATTTGTCCTATGTAACTATGACTAATTAACCCTAATTAGGTTTGAAGAAGATTACCTTTTACTTCAAAGAATTTCGACCTTCAATTCGTCTTACCGGGTTATTGCAAACCGAAGTAATCCTTTTGGATCATCTCTAATAGAAATCCACGTGAATGTAACAAAGAGGAAAATCTTAAGGCTATGGGCTTTGCATAATCTCTTATTCTAGCAAGAGAAGATGCAATGGAGAGATGAAGAATGAAAACCCCTTTTATTCTTACTATTTGTGGTTGCTAAACAATACCTAAAAGGGACTATTTATAGTCCATGAACAATTTGGGTTCGGAACCCACATTTATAAAGTCTCAATCAAATTAGGTCTCTGGCACTGTCACTTATCCCAATCGGGAGACAACTCTCCCTCGTGATTTGCCCAAAATAGGGTAGTTCCCGGTTGTAACATCTATGTCCCGATTAAGACATAGTTCAATTCTAGTCTAGTGTGCTTTTCGAATGTGAGCGAGATTTGTCCCGCCAGTGATAAGAGTGGCATGAGTCCTGCTCATGAAACACCTTTCCTGCTCGGAACACTATCTGGACCAAACTTTTCTCTTTTTATTTTGGATCCAATCCAAAAGCCCATTTTACTTTCTTTGTGAACCTTTAATATGTGTGACCCATTAGATTCCCAGTTATGTTGGCCACTCAAATCAACACTTGATCTTGAGCAAGTCAGGAGCAATGTCTAACAACACATCATAACCCCCAATTGACTGAAAAGTTAGTGGTATGACTATAAACCTTTCTATGGACAATATCCGTGCAATTCATCCCTTCACCGGTTTAGAACATGGTTTGTGTGTCAGCTCCCACTCCCTGAGACTCATAACACTTATAGATATGCCAATGGAGACTATCTTTATGACATTTCCACTTTGGCTAGAGATTCCTAAGTCATGATCTTAACAAGAGGTCATGGGTATATACTTCTTCTATCAAAACTAATGAATCCTTTATTAGCTACTCAACTACCTTCGAATACCTCAAACTATACCTAATCACCACCCTGTGAACAACCTCTCCTAAGGCAATAAGGAATGGAGTCAAAGTACAGAATCAGTATCCAACATAACCTTGAACACCTTAAGTTTGAGGATACTTGCACCATTGTTATGATGAGACTGTCACTGACATAGAATAGAAGATCGATGTGATGTTCTTATAACAAGTCATCCAATGTACTTGACTACTAAACATCTCATGTCTACAGATTATAAGATCCACTGTATGATCTAATTAAGGAGTATAACATATGCTAGTTTGTCCAGATCAACAGTGCCCCATCTTATTGATCCTATCACTAAGGATTAGTTTAGATATAACCATAATTGCACATGATAGGAATCTCAATATCATGATTCCATCATGATTTCCTTCATGCTATGTTTATATCACAGACTTTGTTAATTGATTTAAGATCCCTTCAATTCATAATATAAATGAACATTAATAAATGAAAATGCCTTTTATTCATATAAAATGAGTTTGTACAATAAGTGCTAAAGGTGATTGCCTTTAAAGCACCTCTTTAACACCCTCATCATCACTTGATGTAGGATCATCCTATGTAATTTTATAGCCTTTGTCTCCTCCATCCTTGTGAGACATGCCCTTGTACTTCTTGAGCTTAGGATACTTAGATTTGATGTGGCCTTTCTACCCACATTCATAGCACTTCATTTCCTCATTATTCTTATTGAAGTTGGATGAGGTGCCTTTGAACCTTACTGCTCTTTGTTTGTGATTTTTGATAGTCCCATACTTGTTGACTATCATTTTTTTTCATTTTTCTTAAAAGCATGGCTATCTCTTCATCTTCTTCTTCACTTATCACTAATAAGATCCAAGTCTTGAACTTTGGAAGAGAGGCTTCTTCTTTTTCCTTTCCATTTCAAGCTCATTATCCCTAGCAAGAGCCATGTCATAAGTAAGAAGCTTACCAATGAACATATTGGTGGGAATGGTGCTCATGTCCTCATTGGCTTCTCCAATACCCGCCACTCTTGAACTATAATCCTTCATAGGAAGGCTCTTTAAGATCTTGTTGTTGACATCTTCAAGGCTTGTATGTCTTCCATACTTCTTCATACTGTTAATGATGATAAGAAGATAGTTGGTCATGTCGGTGATGAACTTATTGGGCTTCATCTTAAAGAACACATACTTATTCGTTAGGAGTTGAATCTTCCTTGAATAGACTTGCTTGGTGCCTTCATAGTAGTTTTCCAAAGTCTTCCACATACTATAAGTGGTTTGACAATGTTGAACTCTCCCACACTCTTCAAGAGAAAGAGAGCTTGAAATGATGGTCATGGCTTTCTTGTTCTTGCCATTTGCCCTCTTATGTGTCTCAAGCCAATCATCTCTTAGAAGAATGATTTCTACTCCTTTGGCATCTTTCTTTGTTAGAGCTGTTCATTCTTTACGAACACTCTCCCATACATCAATCTATTCACTATCTAGATAGCTCTCCATTCTAAACTTCCATAATGTATAGTTGGAACCATCAAAGAATGGTTTGAGGCTTTGGAATTCTTCATTGGCCATTTGTTGATCTTTTCTAGCATTGATTAAAATTGAATGCTAGACCTTGCTCTGATACCAATTGTTGCCCAAACAATCACTAAAGACGGAGAGATGAATGGGTGGGAAATTAAAATTTTTACACACAACAAAGTAAATGAGAGTAGAGAAATGAAGGAGACACGAAATTTATATAGGTTTGGGTGTTAACTAACCCTATTCCTCTTCGCAATTGCAATTAAGCATTCACTAATCTAATCACTTAAGTTACAAATAAGAGCTTTACTAGCTAACTCACAACTACGTACTTTCCTAAGGCTCACACTCAACCCCAAATTACCCTTGTGTTTTGATGGACAATACAATAACCAATTCCTTATATTTTGGCTCAGACACACCCTAAATACAAGTTTACCCAGATGCTTAAAGCTAGCACTTGAACTCTTACAAACAATTAATAAATGAAAGATGAAAAAATAAATTACAAGAGTTCTGGCACTTAGAAAGTTATTCGATATCATAAATGACCTTTTGATAGGGTATTTATATTGATTACCCACCAATTAGTCATTACAAATGGGTGTTATAACTCTCCATAACATTATCTTACAATAACATTTAATGCTGTCTGAAAAGGCAGTGTCCTACTTGGGATACATGGTGTCCCAGTCGAGAAAGTCCATGTGGTGTCAATGGATTGCTTCAAAGCTCTAATAGCTAGTTTTGGATTTAATTTCTTGGTTGGGAAAATTATATCCCAGGTAAGATGTTCCTCTTTAGAAGTTTGACCGCTCTCTTTAGCTTCTAAGAATCGAGTACATCTCGGTCGTGACATGCATCCTAGTTGGGATGTAGGTCTAGTCAAATTGGTTGTTTTGACTTCTAATGCTGAGGTGGCACATTCTGGCTGAGTTGCCTTCCAATTGTCAGATCTTTTCAAATTTTCTAGTCATGATGTCTTGTGTCCCGGGCAGGATGACCCTTGTCTTGGTCGCGACATGCTCTTCTGCCGGACAGGAAAGGCTAATGGATCTCAAGGATCGTTTGTCCCGTGCATGAGGCTGATGATCCTGGGTAGGATATGTCTATCCCGGGTGGGATTTACACGTTTTCTGCCTTTGAGTTAATTGTTCATATAGCAAATGGGTTTCAATTGACTTGAAATTTAACACACTATCAAAACAACACTAAATAAAGATGTTATTAATATTTAATTTGATTATCAAGATAAAAAAAAAAAATTAATCACTCTAAGATCAACAAATATCACTCCATATTAAATCTTGTTATTCTTTGATTTTGTTCAAATTTCTGATTTTACTTAATTGTTTTTAAATTAAAATTCCTATTTTTATTTAGTATGAATTTAGACTCAAATTGCATCAGTGTAATTTCAATCGCGAGTGGGTACGAATTCCTATAGTAAAATTCGTGTCGTTTGGGACCTAAACTAGCGAACGTGACTTGACTTAAGTGATTATGCAGTTTTTTTTCTCCCGCTCAAATATGGTTCAGTTGTAAGGAAAAGAAAGGTAATGAAAAACTAACAAATGAATGGCCATTGTGATTTTCATTTCACGTTTTTTATACCTTTAATTAGTGATGGATTAGCATGTGGTGTTGACACACGACACATATACATATTTGATTAGTTTTTAAAAAAAAATCTTATTTAACTTAATTTAATTAATTAAACATTCTGATTGGAAAATATTTCTTTTGATCCTCAATTTTTCTATTTTCCAAATTGACCCTCTAAACATTTGACCTTTTTTAATTTAATATAATAAAATAATTTTCTTTTAGTACCAAATTAAATAATTTTTTCCAATAATATACTCTATTAAATTCCCCATTCAATACTCTACTAACTAATTTAATTGCTCCAATTTTGGTCTGGATTAAATTTCTTATTTTTCCATTCAAAATTAAGTTTTTTATTTTTATTTCTTAAATTTCCTCAATCTGAATTTAGCATCTTTGGTCTCGGATATAGTATTGATTTTTGTCGGCCCGATTTATCCGGTCGCAATATGGGCACGTGTTTCGGATCTAAAATAATGGACATCACAATTCTCTCACAAAAAATTCATCAGATTATTTTCGAATAGATTCACCTTTTTGTTTTCAATGAAATTTTAATAAAATTTTTATATTATGAAAAACAAACTTTTGTTCTTATAATATATATTTACATTAATGACTATTGCATTTAAAAATGCTAAAATTTAATTCTTTAATATATTATTTATTTTATTACTTGTTTAAATTGTATCTTTCTAATGTAATTTTAATACTCTTAGCTATTACAGCATAATATGATTATGAGATATGGCAGATGGATGTCAAGACTGCTTTTCTTAATAGATTTTTTGAAAAAGAAATTTATATGGAATAACCTAAATGATTTGATTCTAAAGATAGTTCCAAAGTGTGAAAGCTTAAGAGTCTATTTATGGTCTATTTATGGTTTGAAGTAAGCTTCACGAAGTTGGAACAAGCATTTTGATGAATCTATAAAGAGTTATGACTTTATTCAAAATGATGCTTGTGTGTACAAGAAAGTTAGTGAAAGTAAGATTGCTTTCTTAGTCTTATATGTTGATGATATTCTAATCATGAGAAATGATGTTAATTTTCTAACCAACATAAAGGTCTGGTTATCATCCACCTTCTTCATGAAAGACTTGGGAGAAGCAGCCTACATTCTTGGTATTAAGCTGTATAAAGATAGAGCTAAGAGAATGTTAGAGATGTCCCAAGTCCTCTATTTGAAAAAGATCCTAAAAAGATTTGGGATGGAAAATTCCAAAAGAAGATTAATACCTGTGAGGCATGAAGTGCATCTTTCTAAGGAGATGAGTCCAAAAACTCCTGAAGAAGAGCACAAGTGGCTGGCATACCATATGTTTTAGCCATAGGTAGTCTAATGTATGCTATGTTATGTACTAGACCATACATAGCCTTTGTTGTTAGCTTGACTAGCAGGTATCAGTCTAATCCAGATGAATCGCACTAGACAATAGTCAAGGCAATCTTTAAGTACATGAAAAGTACTAAAGATTTGTTCTTGGTTTATGGAGGAGACGATCTAAGTGTAGTTGGATACACAGATTCTGATTTTAAAAAAGATAAGGATGAATTGAAGTCCACATCAGGGGATGTGTTCACTCTAAATGGAGCAACAGTTGTATAGAAAAGTTCCAAGCAAAAGACAATTGCTGATTCTACTATTGAGGCCGAATACATAGCAGCCTCAGATGCCGCGAAAGAAGCTGTGTGGTTGAATAACTTTCTAATGGATTTAGATGTAGTTCTATTTATTCAGAATCTCATTCCTTTGTATTGTGACATTAATAGGGCTATAGCACAGTCTAAGGAACCAAGATCTCACAAGAACTTCAAACATGTACTTCGGCATTATCTTTTAATTAGAGAAATAGTTGGGTGAGGTGATATCTCGGTGTAGAAAATTCCATCAGCTGACAATGCAGCTAATCCATTCACGAAGCCTATGACAAAAGCATAATTAGACTATCGTCTTCAGAAGATAGGTCTTAGATACTGTAATGAATAACACTAGTACAAGTGAGAGTTTGTTATCAGTGGTGTATATGTCTTAGTGCATTTACCTCTTTTTTTATATTAAATAATATATCATAATAGACATGTGTATATTTCATATTCATATGCCACTTAGGTGCACGTGCAAGCCAAATATAAGTAGCTATTATGGACTAATTTTTCAAAACCCTAAGCAAAGTAGCATATATAATATATTTAATGAGAAATTTTTACATACACTCAATCTACCATGTCAATAGTAAACTAATATAATAACATATGTTTTATTGTGTTATTCTTATTAGTTGATGGGAATACAACATGCACATTTATCATTATGTAATTGGATGAAATTATGAATGACGTAATAGACTGATTCTACCTAAAAATTTATCATATTTTATTCAAACCACACCAAAGATATCAAACATACAAAACAAAATGAAAGATTTAAAATATTGGTTTACATCCCTAAAAATTAATAAAACTTACAACTAGTTAAAATTATATCATAGCAAATAAAATACAGTGAAATTGATAAAAAAAGAAAACATTTATAAACATTCAAAACGAACAAACATAATCTTATGTGCACGTAGCATGCAGTTATTCCAATACAGTTACATTGCAACTATGATTACTCTAAACTAAAGCTCCATCTGCAGTTATGATAGAAGAGAAAGATTAATACATAAAATAAAAGAAAAAATTATTATTTATCCTTGATATTTGACCTATTGTATTAGTACTTATTAAAGTTTGAAAATTATACAATTTGCTCTATGTATTTTATCATATTAGTCGAAAATAATAATTGAAAAAAATAATAATTGAATAATATGTTGTTCTGATTGATTAAGTAACACTGGTATATGCGCAATATATAAATACAACATAGAGATGAGTTTGTTGTATGAGATAAGTCAATCGTAATAAAAGCCAACTAATATTTTTTAAAATAATTGGATAACAATTATCCTCTAATACGCCCCCCACAAGCTGAAGGTAGAGACAGCAACTGAAGCTTGGTAACAAAATGAAGAAATTGTGATTTAGACAACGACTTTGTTAACATATCTGCTAGCTAGTTAACAGATGAAAGAGTTGCTATAGAAATGTGCCGTTCTAAAACCAAAATGCGAACAAAATGAAGCTCCACTTCTACATGCCTTGTTCGTGCTTGAAAGGCTGGATTTGAGGATAGGAAAACGACACCAATTTTATCACACCAAATATGCAGAGGAGCCAAAAGTGAAACACCAAGTTCTTGAAGTAGCCAGCGTAGCCATTGCAACTCAACACAGACAATTCCCACAGCGCGAAACTCAGATTCTATAGACGATCAAGCAACAATAGGCTGCTTACGAGAATTCCAAGCAATCATATTTTTTCTAAGAAAAATAAGCATACCGCCGATAGATCTTCTATCGTCCGAACATCCTGCCTAGTCAGCATCATTGAAGGCCATCAAAGAGTTAAGTGAGCACTTCTGAATAAATAGGCTTTGAGACAAAGTGCTGTTGAGATATCGGAGACCACGTTTGAGTGCTTTGAAATGAACATCTATAGGTTTGTGCATAAATTGGCACAGTCGATTAACTGAGATAGACAAGTCTGGCCTTGTAATAGTTGCATATTGAAGACATCCACAAATTTTCCTATATTTGCTTTGCTTCATCATCTGACAAAGAACACCATCCAGCCGAGACAATGGAGGTCCAATTGCCATGGGTGTGGAGCAAGGTCTACATGTTTCCATACCAGTTTGTTTGAGAATGTCGAAAATGTAGGGCTGTTGAGAGAGAAGAAGACCATGCTAATAAGTTGAATACTAAGAAAATAGTGTAATTGTCCTAAATCACGGAACATAAATTCTTAGGACAACTAATCAATTAGAACTTGAACCATCCGCTTATTACTTCCTTTGATAAGTACATAACCTACATAATCTACATATACTAATAAAAAACAAGTACAATGATTTTTATTGTAGAGAAAGAGAGAGGAATCAACGTGGGAGCCCACAAAACTAAGAGAAAATAAGTAATTGCTCAATCTTTGAAACCAAGCACAAGCTGTCTGTCTTAAGCAATACAAAGATTTATTCAACTTACAGACATAGTTAGGATTTATTGATATGTACACTGTTTCCTCCAAGTCACCTTTCAAGAAGGCATTACTGACACCTAATTGATGAAGATCCCAGCCGCGTGACACAACCACAGAAATAACAGTCCGGATAGTTACTAGTTTGACAACCGAACTAAAGGTCTCCCAGTAATCTAATCCATATTCTTGAGTATATCCCTTTGCTACCGAACACTGCTTTGAATCTCTCATGAGAACCATTTGACGTTCTTTTTATAAATTCGAAATTAACAGCGGAAACTTACTTATTGAAGTGTGATCCGGAGTATTTTCAATACTGCGGGTACATCCGGTTACTAGAATCGGACTCAAATCCATGGTACGAATGCTTCTTGATCCTCTTGGATGAATTGGGAGAATGAGATTTCATAGAGGGAGAAGATGAAAAAGAAGAACGTATTTTTCTTTTGTAATTTCTGAAGAGGGGGAAGTTATTTTCTCTTTTATATTATTCTATTTGGATCTTAGGCTGAGTCAAGCCTACATGAGCGGCCCCAGACCCACCAAAACCCAACATTTTCCACTCACTTATAGTGGGCTTGGCTCATCCCAAAACGCCATCCTAACAACTCAAACTCGAATAGAAAATCTTTCATACAGGCAAACGGACTGTGCAACCTGAAGCACACAAATGTTGGGAGCTACGATACAAATCTAACCATAGGCCATATAGGAGACATCAACCCAATGATGTAATTATTCTTGATAATATACTTGTTTACCCCAAGTGTTTTTCTTAATACACATGATCGAGTATCATTCAATCCCTTAAGAATCCATACTTAGATCACTCTTGCAATTACTTTGTACTCTAAGTTATTTCAGCTTTATTAAGCGAAATAACCCTAATCGGTGAATACAAGCAACAAGTGTATAAGCAAAAATACTCTTTCTTTTGCCCTCATACTAATCAGAATTGAATTAACCCGCTTTTCTAAGAGTGTTCCATTAAGTCGAATCATATCATGACTATAGAATACATCCTAAGATAGCCAATATTAATTCATCACGTCAAAATATAGTCAAAAGTCACAAAGGGTAATAAGAATTGAAATTCGTATTCAGGATTACTATGACTCACATAGTAAAGAAACAGGGATCTATTCTTTCGCTTCCTTATTAGTCATCTAGCACATGCAGTATGAAGTGCATGCTATAATGGAGCAACTCTTTCCTTTTCGAAGATGAAAGAGTGTACATCTCGCTCTTAATCATAAAATAAATAACATCATATGAGTCTTAGTCTCATCACTCTTAAAGCGCCAAACCTGAAACTTTTGTCTACACATTCAATAATGTTAAACAACAAGTTTCACACTCAGCTTCCTCTAAATAGACACATGAATGGTGGAGAAGTCATTCATGTTGATTCTTATATATATATGAAGAATCTCATCTTGATCATCATTAATGTGACTTTTTATTTAATATATGACTAAATCTGCTCCCACTGCATCCCAGTCATCCAAACTTTAGTCTCATCTCTACTTGCTCAACAGTGCTAGAGGCGATTACTAATGTGAGAGAGTCAATCTACGTCTATCGATATACTTCATCGAATTGTGCTAATTGGCATTTCCAACATATTCATATAATGAAAATAATTATAAAACTAGCGAATCATGAGAAATGCACTCCATATCATTACAAGTAAAATACAAGTGGCTTGTCAACATATGCAAGTCAATTACATCCTACATAAGCCTGGGAATCTCACATGTCTAACAAATGCATCCCTAGCTATTGGTTTGGTAAATGGATTTGCTACCATTTCACTCGTAGGAATGTATTTCAAGATCACTTCCTTCTGTGTGATCAAGTCTTTAACACAGCGATACCTAATCTGGATATGTTTGGTCTTTTAACAATATTTCAAATCCTTAACACATGTTAATGCAGTCATACTGTCACAATAAATTGTCACATGTTTAGATGCTGACATAAACAATTTTATATGCTACAAAAATCATTTCTACCAAATTGTCTCTTGTATAGCTAAGGAACATGCCACATATTCAGCTTCCACTCTTGATAAAGCTATACAAGATTGCTTCTTGCTACTCTTTGAAATTACATAATTATTTAGTAAGAATGCATATCCAGAAGTTGATTTGTGCTGATTAAGATTGCTTTTCCAATCAGCATCTGTATTACTAACTTAGCGCAAATCCTTCCTTTGCTACCACAAAACATAGTTTGAAGTTCTTCTTAGATATCTCAATATTCTTTAGATTGCCATCCAGTGTTTCGGACCTTGATTAGATCGAATTTTGCTCACTACCCTAAAGACAGCAAATGTCTGAATGTGTGCACACAGTGCATATATCAAACTACCAACTGCGCTGAAGAAATTGTACTTTGGACATTAGTTCATCTTCATTAGATGTCTTTGGAACACATATCGAGACTTAAGGCTAAAATTCCTTTGGGGTATCCACCGGCTTGTAATCATGCATATGGTAATGCTCCAATATTTTCTTAATGTAAGTCTCCTGAGATAAACCCAGAAGTCTTTTCAAGCGATCCTTAAGGATTTTAGCACCAATCACATAGCTAGCCATACACTTGTCTTTCAATTCGAAATTTGATGATAACCATTTCTTGGTAACATCTATTAACTTCTTATCATTTCCAGCTATCAATATGTCATTGACATATAAGGATAGAATTATGAAACCATTATTTGAACGTTTAATATACGCACAATGGTCTTCCTCTATCATCATGAACCATCCTTTAACATGGCTTGATGAAATTTAAGGTTCCATTATCTTAACACTTACTTAAGGCCATAAATGGATCTTTGAGTCCATAAACTTTGTACCCTTGTCCTTTTATCTCAAAAGCTTAAAGGGAGATCCATATAGATCTCTTCATCTACTCTTAACGTCCATTTGGTATAATTCTAAGTCCATCCATGCCACAATAGGCAGAATGAGGTGAACAAATGCAAACCTGATAATAGGCGATAATGTATCTTCATAGTCAATTCCCTCTTGCTTTGTAGCTCTTAGCTACTAATTAGGCTTTATATCTTTTAATTGTCCCTTCCGCCTTACATTTAATTTTAAGAAACCACTTATTCCCAATGGTCTTACAACCTGGTGGTATATCAACCAAATCCCAAACTTAGTTAGAATTTATCAAATCCATTTCCTTTTTCATAGCTTTAACCCATTCCTTAGCTTTAAGAGCTTTAGGACCAGAAAGAGCCTATTGAACTGTCTTGGACTCTTAATTATCTAGAGCAATAATAAAAGTTTCCCCCTCAATCTCCAAAAAAAAATATTTATCCTTTGGAGAATTCTGAGTATCTTTATGAAGATACATTTCTTCCCCCCTAGACCAAGTTTCCTATATTCATGAGAAGTGTTATGAATATAAGCCGTAGAATCTCGTGGGCACATATTACTTAAGTCAGGCTTTTCGTCTTGCCATAACTCATATGAGATGGAATGAACTATTTTTAATGACACATGGTTAAGTATGTAGGCCGTAATTTGTAGCGTATTTCCTTTGAAGAAATATGCAAATTAGCTTGTGCCATCATTGATCCAACCATGTCCAATAAGGCTATATTCCTCTTCTCTACTACATTATTTATTCTGGAGTGAAAAGAATAGTTAGCTATCTAGTTATACCTTTATCATCACAAACAATTTTTAAACTAGTCGAATAAATATTCATGTCTTCGATCGGTCTCTAATTCTTTAATATTTGCATTAAATTGATTCTCAACTAATCTATTATAACGTGTGAGGCAATCCAATGCTTCAGACTTATGGGAGAATTAAATAAACATGACCGTATCTGGTGAAGTCATCTATAAATGTGATGAAATAGTGAGCGACATATCTTGCTATCACATTTGTTAGTCCACAAATATCATAATGAATAAGCTACAAAGGAAATGTGGTTCTCTTGAATTTGCTAAATGATAATCTTGTTATTTTTCCAACTAAACAATGCTCACAAACAGGCAAATCTATATTCTCAAATAGAACCTAAAAACTCAATCTTTGCTAATCTTTCTAAGCTTGCCCAATGTGTCCTAGTCTAGCATGCCACTTAACAACATCATTTAATAAAATATTATTGGAAACTGCCAACAACAAATATAGATTGATTCATATCCATAAAATAATGTCCAACATCATAAAACCAATTAACAAATATCCAGTGCCATAATTAATATCATTCAAAAGTAATTACACATAACCATATGAAGTACAATTGTAAAACCAAGTTATAGTAAAAACAATAACAAACATCAAATTTCATTGAACTTCAAAAGCATAAAACTCATCATGGAGATTAAGAGTACGGCCTCCCCACAACATTAGCTTGAATTCCATTTGGAATCCGATAAAATTTTACAAAGGCATACTGGTCCCTCGCTATGGGGTTTGTCCAATAAAGAATAGTTTCAGACAACTGCTAACATATAAGTCAGAGAGATTAATTTGGTCATACAATACCTTTGGTTCAGTGCAATCACGAGCAAAGTGATCAGGCTTTTCACAATTAAAGCAATTCATATTTTTACCTTTCTTGCCTCCGCATCTACTGTGCTTACATTTGTTTCCACTAAAATTGACTTCATTGCCTCCCTTGCCTTTCCTATTACCCTTACCCTTCTTTTGACTAGAGTCTGAATCTCCTTTGGAAACCGTCATATAAGCTGCTCCTTCGGGCTTATCAATGAGAAAGTGATCCTCCTCAAGCTCAATATGTCAGACAATATCATCAAACGTTATGATATTGTCATTATAGGTAACGTTGACATGCATGCATTTCTAGGCTTTGGGAAGAGAGCGTATAACAACTTGAACTTGTTGCTCATCAGTCAACTCATGGCAGCAGCCTTTAATTCACTTGTCAAGTTAGACATGACAATTAGGTGCTGCCAAATTGTGTGGTTATGATTTTTCTTGTAGGCATTGGATTTTAGAGCCAACTGACACAACCTAGTGGTTGAGGTTCCACTGAATTGGACCTTAACCGTATCCCAAACTGCTTGGGCTGAGCGGTGCTTCTCAAAGCATAGCATTAAATCATTTCTCATACTGCTCAGTGTCAATATGCGAGCAACTCTATCCTTGTGCTTATAGGCCTATGTTAAGCAGTGCTTACATGCTCAGGCTCAGCTATTGGTTGTGTAGTAGTTTCCAATATTTTTTACTGTTCTAGGAGATACTGAATATTGCGATGCCAAACATCATAATTATCATCATTCAGCTTATCTCCCTAGTTCAAGTCAGCAATTATGCTTTTTGTTGCAGCCATATAAATTATTTAGAACAATGATCACAAACAAATTTAACACAATTCTTACTATAAAAATATTTCATGTCACAATGTCTTAAATTAATCAATAATAACCTAATACAAGTAGTAGAAAAGTACTATTACATAGTCCAATCAATTTCCACTAACATAGTCCACTTATCATCGTTTAATTTAAACATGTGTCAATCACTATATTAGGTGAGATCAATTAATCTATCAACCTAACATTTCCCACAATACCACACGTGCATTTTTCACGTATATAATAAACCAATAAAACAAATGCACACCACATATTAGGAGCAAATCACATTGCCACCACTAATCATGTCACAACATATATATTTATATCTCATTAATTTTTCATGCAAAATATTAACACTTTGCACATTTTTTAATACAAAAACACTTCACAATGTGCTCTAAAAATTCTGGAAAAATACCCATTAAATAGAAAATTAAATTTTAAGCACTTTTTAAAAAATTGCATCGATAATGAATCAGGCATGCTCCCTCATGCGCAGAAGAGAGACTCCCCACGCGCCAGTTGACCTCTATTGACCGCCACATCATAGCCATGTGGACCTACCATAGAGTGTCATGTGTCTGGACAATGCCATATGGTAGAGACACATATGCATGCCACATGGTATGCCATGTTAGCAATTCGACAACGTGGCCCAATAATATGGTGCCATGTGTTCGTGACTGCCACGTCATCACGCCATATGGCATGACACGTTGGCAAGCTAGCTCAGCCCTTTCGCCACATTAGAGCACTCATGTGCTAACACATGGCTATCGGTTGCAACCACCTTCTCACATGCCTGTGTCGGTGTGTGTACTACACGCGCTGTCTCCAATGGTTGTTATAGACCCAATTTTGAGTTTTTTCGGCATTTTCGATAGTTTTCTATGGATTGGAACCAAAAATTTACCATTCAACACCATATGAATGGAGTTTGGGCATCAAACAACATCAATGAGAATGGGATTACACAAAAAAATCATATTTTTAGAAATTAAAGAATGTAAATACGAACAGAAACTTCAAAAATTCATAGTAAATTAACCACTCATCCAACAAATATGCAAAAATACTGGTTGAAAAGCTTGTGACAAGAGCTTTTACAAAATATGAACCATGAAATAGAAAAAATATCCATCGAAAAATTGAAGAAATTTCATATTTTTTGTGAATTTTCATGGATTATGGCATAATCAACATTCTAATCACGAATTCAAGCACAAAACTACGATTTTAGGCTCTGATACCAATGTAAATTGGAGATTGACAGCAGAAGCTTGTTAAGTCTGATCCCGAGTGTTTTTAATGCTTCGGCTATGTCTGGGTACTATAATCTAACTCAAATTCACGGTACGAACGCTTCTTGATCCTCTTGGATGAATTGGAAGAATGAGAATTCAGAAAGGGAGAAGATGAAGAAGAAGAACATATTTTTCTTCTATAATTTCTGAAGGGGTTCCTTTTTTATATTATTCCATTTGAGTCTTGGGCTGGGTCAAGCCCACATGGGCAGCCCAAACACACCAAAAACTCATTGATTTCCAACGACATTCTCGTAACTGGTGGTGGAACTAAATCCCAATATGATTTTTATTTAATGTCTTCATTTCACTTTCCATACCTTTGACCCAATCTGGTAATTTGCTTTGCTTGTGTGAACGAGGTGGGTTCAGTAAGATGAAGATATGAAGGTTGTTTAATAATAAAGTGAGCTTTTAGTTTGAGATTTAGGTGGACCATAGTGTCATGGGATGGGTACATTTAGGTGTCGTTATGGAGGTATAAGTACTTTGGTCAGGATGGTTAGATGGAAGGTGGCTAAAGTCTACAAATAGTTTTAATCCATTAGGATTATGAATGTGGATATAACGAGGATTGGGAGATGAGCTAGTACGGTTAAAATTTGTACAGATGGGGAAAGAGAAGTAGTTAAAGGAGATAAGTATAAGAGGTTTTTAGAGGATAATTGAGAAAATTCAGATGATATGGGTGATGTGGGCCTATTGAAGTTGAATTTAAATTTTGAGGTGATGGGGATAAACTGAAATTTGACTTTTGTGGAAAAGTAAGAGAAGGAGTGAGAGAATTACCTGGTGGACCCAGTGAGGCACGTGAGAGCTAGTATGTTGCATAAGAGACTTGGAGCCAAGGAGTGTATTGCATATTAACTGAGGTGACATGACTTGAACTTTGAGAACCTAATACTGTGTAAGAAGGAAAGCATTTCTCATCAAATTCAACATGTCTTGCTGCTATTATTTTGCCATTATCTTTATCAAAACAACTAAAACCAAGATGATGGGGTAAATAACCGAGAAATATACATTTTTTGAACAAAATGAAAATTTGTGTCATTTATAAGGATGTAGAAGAGCGTATATGGTGAAGGGTTTTGAGCATGTATCACATACATATAACGCAGTGGAAAATAAAATTTTCAAAATCCGAATCAAAAGATTATACATGTGCTAATTAAAACTAATTTACCAAAGAAAATTTAGAATTTATACCTTTATAATTTCTTGATTTTTCTTCAACTTATCACCTTGTCGGGTTGTTGCAAACCACAAAAATCCAATCTTGGATTGTCTCTAACAATATCCACGCGAAGATGAGAGGATGCAACCACTAGGGAGATGGTTTCAACATACCTCAAAGTGCTAGCAATAGTGTATATTCATTTGAGAGGAAAATTAAACTCTTTAATTTTCT